>JAPXFY010004035.1:17500-19381 GCA_030674185.1 Monoplex corrugatus | reverse complement strand
CTGGTCTTTGTTTGCCGTGGCTGGGTCTCCATAGTAGAACATCCCCCACCAGTTCTTTTTTGCTACGCCAGCAGTGTCCCGCGAAGCGCAGTCTTTGTTGACGTATTGATTTACTGATTGGCGGGATCTTATTATATAACTCTTTGTTAGTTGGATGTTCTCTCCAGGATTTGTTCAGGGCTGCACGTAGCATTCGTGAGTATGCTCCATCAATCTTCTTCTCCAATGTCGTTGTTAGAGTCCAAGAGATTGAGACATATGTAAGAACGGACTCTACTACTGCTCGGAAGAAGTTCCTTTTCAGGTTGTCTGGTAGATTGGATTTCCAGATTTTGTGCAGTTGATTTAGTGCAGTTAGTTGATCTATTCTTCACGTCATTCCCGATCGGAAGCCTTGCTATAATCAACAAAGCAGAAATATAGATCCTTATTCAACTCGACTGACCTCTCTATGATAGTTCTTAGGATGTATGTGGCATTGATAGTTTCTTTCCCTTCGACAAATCCTCATTGTTCGACTGCTATTTCTCTTTCCTCAACTTAAAATGGAAGCAGGAAATACATGTACAATGAAAAAGACTGATGGGAACTGAATCCAAACTTTCCAGTCGTACATTATTCTTATTTTTGTTGTTGTACGTGCAAATTATCATATATGTGCAGTTTTCTATACATCTAGTGTGATTGAATACATTCAAGATATCATCTGTGTGTGACTATGTATGCCTTAACTGTACATCAGGCCTTCAGTCATTGTCAATGTAAATTGTTATCACAGTAACTCACCCTCATCTGATTGTTGCAGCAAGGTCTGTCAGACAGGATCAACCTGCTCCTGTTTTGGCTGGCTGTGGCAGACCTCATCAACCTGACGGCCATTTCTACTTGTTGGTTCCGCTGCTTCATTCAGAACTGGGACAAGATGCAGGCTTTAAACTGGGCAACAGTGACAAATGTTAAAGTCGTCAATATCAGTTTGTGGGCCAGCTTTGTGTCTGGAGGTCTTATCATGATCATGAGTGTGGATCGATGTCTGTCTGTGGTCATACCACTCAAAGCAGGCAGACTGCTGTCTTACAGGTAGGTTACTTTGGAAACAAAGGGAAATAATGCAATACAGGTTGAAAATTATGTCTAGCACCATAGATAGGTTATTCGCAGTTAAATGACACTTTGTAATTTTCTTTGCGTCTGAATCGTTTTGAGCAAGAAATGAATTCAAGTAATCAAAGAAGCTTATCTTAATAAAGTTGCAAGAAAAGATGCTGTTTAGCCTTGGGGAAATATTTTCCAAGCTCGATTAAATGCATATCGATACATTTTTATTGCCAACAATGAAATTTAAGCTGTACTTCATGACCACTTATATATATATATATATATATGTGTGTGTGTGTGTGTGTGTGTGTGTGTGAGTGTGTGTGTGTGTGTGTGTGTGTGTGCATCATGAACGATGTAGTACGTTTCCACCATCAGATTTGTGGCCAGCACATGGATGAAAAGATTGAAAGCCAATACTTGAGAATATTGTCATAATCAACAGCCCAGCAATTGCTGAAGAGTTAGTCTGGATGACCAGTAAGTGCAAGTGGTAAACAGCTTCCCAGAACTCTTCTGCTCACTGTATGAAAAGAAATGATAAAACTGTAGGCCAGGTAAATAGCAGCAAGTTCAGTAACTGTTGTGCAAACATCAAAATGTTTCTGAAATATGTACACACACACACACACACACACACACACACACACACACACACACACACACACACACACACACACACAAATATATATATATATATACATATATATGTATATATATATGTATGTATGTATATACCCATATATATATATATATATATATATATATAGAGAGAGAGAGAGA
>JAPXFY010004035.1:7500-12500 GCA_030674185.1 Monoplex corrugatus | reverse complement strand
CTGTCTCTATCACTTGTTGCCTCAAGCATCTCTTCCACCCTCTTTGTCCCCAGCCACTCTGCAAGTCCGTCTAGTATCTTCTTCCTGGGTCTACCAGGTGCTGTCTTTCTCTCCAGCTTTCCCGTTGTGACCATAAAATGGCCTATAAATCTTGCCTGTCTTTTCCTAATCTTCCTTTTCAATGATCTACTTATGTCTGCCTCCATCAAGACTGTCTCGGTTGTTTTCTTTGCTGTCCATGGAACTCTCAACATTCTTCTTAGAAGCCACATCTCGGCTGCCTCAATCTTGTTCTGGCTTTGTTAAAACAGACCTATACCTGTACTTTAGTCTGAAACAGGATGTTGACAATGTCTGGCAAGCCAGAAAAACTAGCCTGTTGACTGAAGGCTTAGGATTAACCAACACCTGGCGGTACAGCCAATCACACTCATGTTGGACTGTAAATGTGGCATTTGGACAGTAAAGCCAGATGTACATGCATCTCTATTCGGTTGTTTTCGAGGATCGCTCCAGTGAAAGGGAGAGGTCCATTGCCTCAGTGGACAGGTTCTAACCTGTGTTTGTTCACGTTAGCTTTTCTTTCATAGCGCTCACTTGTAAAATCACATACTCGAAGTCAACTAAAGACAAGTTGAGTCAGAGCCCCAGTGTGTTCTGATCCACCCTCTATAAATGAAAAGGGAGAAATAATCAAATAACACAGGCACATGACAGAGAGAGAGACAGAATGGTCAGAGTTGGTGGTCGTGCCAAATGACAAGCCACTCAACTTGGCAGAGGTGCCTTTGCCAGTAACATGTAGTGATGGTACATTGATATTTCTATTCCTGTGTAGAGTTTTAGGGCTGATAGGCAAGGAAGTAGGACTGTGTTAGGGCTTAGGCGAATAAGAATTATGATGAATAATTATGCTCTAAGTTGATCAATAAAGAAGCTATCATCATCATCAGGTGCCCTGCCGCATGGTGTTGGTGATCATGGACTTCCATCTGTCTCTATCTTTTGTTGCCTCAAGCATCTCTTCCACCCTCCTTGTCTTCAGCCACTCTGCAAGTCCATCTATTATTTTCTCACTGGGTCTACCTGGTGCTCTCTTTCCCTCCAGCTATATTGACTTAGAAAGTTATGTGTGGACTGCACTGGGTAATTATTATTAGTGTGCTTAGTGCGCTTCTTCTTGTCTCTGTCTTTCCTTGATGTCTGTGATTTCTATATAGAAAGGTAGTTCCGCATAAACATCCCCTAATTCTAGAATGACACACCAAAACTTCTTCCTGTGACAGATGGTGAGAGAGGGTAAGGAATTCCATGGGGTTCAGTTTTCACAGTTGGTGGGTAGGTTGTGGGAGTTAAAGGATTAACAGAGCTGTGGACTCAAGATCTGCCATCTCCAGTTCGTTCTCCGCCTACAACATTGAAAAACTGGCCTGTTTACTGTCCATCTTAGAATGCTTCAATCGTTTCGCTAATATCAACTTACTTTTTTGATCCCTTCTACACCCCTCCCCTCTTCAAAAGGTTATCAGTGTATAGGGCTTTCTGCAGGCTGTTTGAGTCAGTCAGATAATTGCTAACGGATTTGGGTGGAGCGCGCATGGAATTGTCCGTGTGTGATGAATCCTTCTCGAACAAACTTCAAATTCCTGTGTATTCAACTGTGTGTGTGTGTGCGTGTATTGTGTGTGTGTGTGTGTGTGTGTGTGTGTTGTGTGTGTGTATGTGTGTGTGTGTGTGTCTAGTAAGACCACTTTGATACGAATGTTGTATAGCACATATTCACATATGCTATATGTCTTTCTATCATGAACCTCCGTTTAAGCTGTTGTAAGAAAACATGAAAGATAGGTTGTACTTTCTTTATTCGACATTTATATAAGAAGAATTTTGCAAAAAGAAAAAGAAAATCAAATGTATCATCTGTTTTAAAGCTCTCCGATGTTCCAAGTATAATTAATTCTTCGTTCAATCTCAAATGACGTGTATGTACACATTTTTCATTTAACGAAGATTCCAAAGAATACCAAAATTGACGAACCACGTTACATCGCCAGAATAAATGCTGAATATCCTCAGGTTCTCTATTGCAAAAAGTACATTTATCGTTGTTACTGATTTTCATATTCTTAAGTGTTTTGTTTGTTGCAATAATTCTGTGAACTATCCGGATTTGAAACCATTTAATTTTGATATCACTTATTTTCCGGATCTTATTGAAAACAACCTTTCAGTTTATATCTGTTGGTAGTTTTGTGTTCCACTTACTACAACATTTTGCGTCTTGACCGTTGTTAGTTAGTATATCGTAGTATGGTTTCTTTCCTTTGTGGTTTGAATAAATGATCTGAAGGGGCTTCTTCAAATTTAAAACACACATACAAAAATACCCCCACATCACCACACACACACACACACACACACACACACATACTCACACACACACACACACACACACACACACACACACACACACACACACACACACACATTATATCACACATACAAAAATACCCCACATCACCACACACACACACACACACACACACACACACACACACACACACACACACACACACACACACACACACACATCAGAACTGATCACAGCGACCACCTCTTTCAATCTGCTGCCTTCACTTTCACCTCCGTCACACTCCATCAGTGATGCGACTCAACAGGAGATTGGCACCTCCATAGCACGTGACCACGTGATGGCGTTGTGAGTGACGTACACCGTCACTGACTTTTCCATGACGAGATCGGTTTGGGGGTGGTAACGAAGACGATGGCGATGGAAGTGATGATGATAATGGTGGTGGTGACAGGGATGAAGACTGAGTGACTTGCGTGTCTCTATTGGCTGAAAGTGTTGGTTGCTGTGGTGACCAACAGCGCGTGCGAAGGGCACACCACTGGCACTGACCATGTGATGAAGACCAAGATGGCGGTTGGGTCTCAATGACAGAGGGTTAAGTATATGTATGATCCTTGTGAAGTTTGAGTGGCATGTGCTTGTCGAGTGCCATTTGTGTGTTATGTTTCCAATGATTTGACACTTAACTTGCACCTCTTCTCGGCAAGTCAAACCCTTTGACTCCCGCACCCTGTCCACCAGCATCCTGCATTGCCAACTATGCTGGCAAAGCAAATACTTAAGCCTTTTATTCCCTCACCCTATCCACCAGCTTCCTGTAGGCAGCTGGTGGATAGGGTGAGGGAATCAAAAGTTAAGTTTTTTGCAGCTGGTGGATGGGGTGCAGGAATCAAGGGGTTAATGTTTGCGACCCCGATTTCAACTTGCACAGTTTTCCCACAGTAAGGCTGTTCCTGATAACTCCTCCACCACAAAATGTCATTGGTAAATTTTGTTCACAAAACCTTTCACAGGGTGAGGGTTTGGAGCAAGGTTATAGTTATAAGTGTTATAACCAATTAGCGTACTTAATATTCAGGGAAAGGGGAATTGGAGCACCTGGTCACATTGGGAAAGCTGGAGGGAATGAGAGCACCAGGTAGACCCAGGAAGAAGATATTGGACGGACTTGCAGAGTGACTGAAGACAAAGAGGATGGAAGAGGTGCTTGTGGCAACAAGGCATAGAAACAGATGGAAAGCCATGACCACCAATGCCGTGTGGCATGGCACTTGATGATGATGATGAATACTCAGGGAGGTAAGCAAGAAAGCCGGATTTCCAATGCACAGAAAAGTGGGGTTACAAACGTGATTTTCTAACAGCTCAATTTCTTTTTTTTTGTGGCCGTATAGGACTTTTTCTTTCCCTCACTGTCATCAGTTTTATTTTTGATGTTCTTGCCAGCACACTCAAATATGATGAAACGTAGAGAAGTAAAATGATGTCTAATGTACGCTAAAGAAACAATAAAGAGTGTTCCTTTCTTTGGGCCAGAAGTTCACAGCCCAAGGTACTCATCCACAATCGGCTGACGTGTGTGAATGCGTTTCTCATTCATTATTATGCCATTTGCATGTGTGGATTTTGCTTTTGGAACCCTATTGTAAATGACTATCACCATTTAAATTAGAACAAAGTGAGAATCTCTTAAATGTGTGAATCTAGCAAAGCGAATCGGCAGCAGTGGTGCTGACTTAAATAGATTAATTATAGTGATGATGTCAAAAGGTACAACTGTGGGACGGGTTGATAAGTTTAAATATCTGGCAACGATCATCTCACCAGATGGCAGATGCACATCAGAAATAGCCAGCAGAATCGGCCAAGCCAAAACAGCATTCAAGAAGAAGGAAAGGAAACTTTTATTTAATGTCTGTTTACAATGGTGATTTTAGACACACACACACACACACACACACACACACACACACACACACACACACACAAAACACACACACACACACACACACACACACACAAACACACACACACAAACACACACACACACACACAAAGGGGAAAAAGAGAAAGAAAAGGAAATGGACAAAAAAAGGGGTTGGGGGTGGGGGTTGGGGATGGGGAGGGGTAGTGGAAGTTTGAATGTAAGAAGGGGAACAATTACAATTAATAATTGAGAACAATGAATTAACAGTGTCAAATAATAACATACAACAATTAATTAACTCTTCATAACGATCTGCCAACAGGGGATCTGAGAATCAGCTGTACTACCGAGATAATATCATGTTTTGTTGTAAAAGACATCTCTAGATTCAGTATATGAAAAATCGAGATTGTTATTTCTACATGTCGTAAGTAAGATAGGACACTTATTCAAGAAGATGAAAAGCATTCTTACCAACAAATGCCTATCAATTAACCTCAGGAAGAGAGTTCTGAATGTTATATAGAATCGATAATATTATACGGTTGTGAGGAGTGGACAGTCAACAAGCAAAGCCAAAACAAGATTGAGGCAGCCAAGATGTGGTTTCTAAGAAGAATGTTGAGAGTTCCATGGACAGCAAAGAAAACAAACGAGACAGTGTTGATGGAGGCAGACACAAGTAGATAATTCATAAGG
>JAPXFY010004035.1:0-2500 GCA_030674185.1 Monoplex corrugatus | reverse complement strand
TGATAGGTCTGTTTCTACCTGAGGGGTTTCTGTGATAATAGTATAGTTGACAATGCAGGATGCTGGATGATACGGTGCGGGAGTCAAACGGTTACAAGTACACGTTAAAATCTGACTCACTCAAGAACTGAACCAACAACCCCTGCCCTATACACGACGAGTTGAAGACACAGTAGTAGTCGTAGTAATTGCAGCACTAGTGGATGTGGTGGTATTAGTAATAGTGTGGTAGTGTGTCTGTTGTGTGTGTGTGTGTGAGAGCATGCGTGTGTGCATGTGTTTGCGTATGTGTGCTTGTGCGTGCGCGCAGGAGTGTGTGTGAGTGTGTGTGTGTGTGTGTGTGTGTGTGTGTGTGTGTGTGTGTGTGTGTGAACGAGAGAGTGAGTGAGAGAGAGAAAGAGAGAGAAGAGAGAGAGAGAGAGAGAATTCTGGAAGTTTTACAGAATTAACATGCAAGGAGCTGGCTCAGTTGGAAAAGCAGAGCACTCAACATCTGATATACAAACAGTTCAATAGTTCAACTCCAGACCATAATATAAAATGCTGCTTTCTTGTATTGACAAAACTGAAACCAGTCTGTAGAGACAAAAGCATCACTGCCATATAGAAATTAAAGTTACGGCGTGCACTCGTATCACGTGTATTCCAGACATGGACTTTGACAGCTGAACTACAGAAGATTCAGGTAGTAGTAGTGATCAGATTGTTATTCCTTAGTATCTCTTATACTGATCACATTATAAATGCCAACAGTAGCGCAGTGGAGTAGTCACTGGTAAGTCAAAGGAGCACACCTCCTTCAAACAAACAAGTTATAATGGAGTTTTGATTCTTCAGCCTTGACGGGCTCCTATCCAGAGTTGAGCTTGCGATGAGCTCGTTGGGAATGCGAAGACTGCACTGTTGTTCCTTATCTTATTTTACGCTTGCATCAGTGAGAATGTTGCTCAATTTTCCTATCAATTAACATAAGAAAGAGAGTTCTTGAGTGTTAAACAGAACTGATACTGTTGTGTGGTTCTGAGGCATGGACTGTCAACACGCAAAGTCAGAACAGGCAACTGAAATGCAATTTCTTTATCCCAGGGCATTCTTCTAGGTTTCACATTATCGTTTCGCTGTAAAGTGAAAACAAATCTGGTGACAGAACACAACCCTGCCTGACCCCTCTTTTGATATTTTGGAAAGAGCTTATATCGTTTTCTATTCTCATTGCAGCTGTTTGTTCCCAATCCATATCTCTGATTATTTTTAGATCTTTTCCATCAATATTGAACCTTTCTAGTTGGTTGATGAATTCTTCAAGTCTTATCTAATCAAAACCCTTGGTATAATCAACAAAGCATGAATATAAATTCTTATTCAACTCGATTGACATCTCTATGATAGTTCTAAGGATGAATATGGCATTAATAGTTCCTTTCCCTTCCACAAATCCACACTGTTCTTCTGCTAACTCTCCTGGTAACCTCAGTTGCACTGGATTTTGGAGATATGTTGGAGGGTTCATATGAGTGACGTGCGGTCAATGACACAGAAGCGGCGCAGAGAATGTGACAGAAAGAAAATCGCTCATCACGAAAGACATTACGAAAATATACAACTGTTGTCTCCAGTATAGGAAAGAAAGCTCAGATGATATGATCATGTAGCAAGATCCAGGAGACGTTTTAAACAGCATCCTCCAGGAAACAGTACGAGAAAAGGTCATCTCTCTCTCTCTCTCTCTCTCTCTCTCTCTCTCTCTCTCTCTCTCTCTCTGTGTGTGTGTGTAGCTGTATGCAAATCAAGGTTCCAGTTTCAGCCAATATGCATCTTGTACAGTGTGAAGCAATTATCAGTTTCACTGTTCTGTGAGGACTAAACCTTCCGAACCCACATCACCTATGGCAATGGTTTACTCCACAACACTGGCACAGTTGTCTGAGAGTTGCTCGGAACTTTGAGCTAAGTACCAGGTACGTGAAAAAGTTTACTGTAGAGTTCAGGCAAGAAGCAGTAAAGATCACACCATAGATGACAATGAACGTGTTGTGGTATTTTCGATACACGGAGAATTCAGGAATAAAATGATATGTGATCTGAATACTCACCTCGGGTAAAACCAGAACAACATAAACGACACACAAAAACAGCAACATTCTGGTGATTCGCTTGTCTGTTCCATCACTCTCCATTCTTCTAGTCTCCTGCAACTGAAGTCGTTTACGAGATGCCTGCTGTAGTTTAATGATAGTGATAATGCAACAGACAGTAACCACAACAGCAAATACAGGTTTGAAGATTGTATTGACTATTGTCCTGATTTCTACTGGGACCCTTCTGTCAGTGGGAAACCAGTCTGTGACGATTGGGTATGCCATGCTGCGATTCGTTAAAGGGTCTACTTCCCATTTAATGGCAAAAACCAGAAAACGAGGAAGGTGCAGAAGCAGAAGGCCGAGATATATCACAACAATGGCTACCAAACATGACTCTGGAAATAGAAAAAAATGAGGGG
>JAPXFY010000403.1:52500-60055 GCA_030674185.1 Monoplex corrugatus | reverse complement strand
TGTTTGTTTTAATTTGTCCTTGGAAAGAGGGAGTCAATAAGCAGCGGCGACACTACTCTTAATCATATAATATACGTTTGTGTCGATTTTTACGTGGAATTAACTTCACAATAAAATGTTTATTATATCTCGATAAAAAACAAAAAACAAACAAAAACAAAACAAAACAACAGAAAACAAAAAAACAGATATGCATGGACATTTAGCGCTCTCGTTTTGTTTATGTATTATATGGGTGTATCTAAAATTTCCAGTTGAAGGGATATGCTTTTTGTTATGCATACTTGTATTACATCTTTGTGTTTGATGGTATAAAAGTTCGTGATTTCAACAGATGCAATGCTTTTTCTTGATGTTCATGCTGTCGTTGAAGTGATATAACAGTCCACAAGTACAGGAATGGGATGATCACAGGAGGGACTGGCACCATAAATACAACCATGGTCACATAAACTTTCTCTGATGTAGGAATGCCACATAAAGTCATCACACTGGTCAGGCCAAAGGAAATCCAACACACAGCATTTGCCATGGTTATTTTTACCAAAAGCGTGAGCGAACAATACACTATCCTTTTGGTAGGATCAACAGTAATTAAGTACACTGGTGTTCCTCTGTAGATGATAATTTGAGGAACCACAATCAATAAACATAAAATAAAGTTGAATACACAGATGACTGTAAACCATTTAAATTGCTGGATGCAGCCATAGCATTCGTTTAAAGCCAAATGGCACAAACCAGATTGATACTCAAGTCCCCAGTGTGACAGTCTAGGAAGAAAAGGCATTAGTGACAATAATACTCCAACAAACCACGCCATTGTACAAGCTGCAGGTGTCAAACATCCACCCAATCTTCTTCCAGTTGAAAGGGAAATAAAGGATAATGAAGTGATCCAATGTAGCAAACCAAAAATTAAAACTTGAAACTTCAGAGGACAATAAAGAAAGGAAGCCAGCCACTCTGCACGTAACAGATTTGATCCAAGCCTTTTCAAAATAATATATTTTCCATGAAATAGTTCATTAGCTATTGTACACATGCATATGTGAATTCCTAAACAGATGTTAGCAACTTCACAATGAGCAAGAAGCATAGTGAAACTCCTCCCAAATATTTTCTTTTTCAGAAAAAGGGCCATGAAGGAAACTAAATTTCCTACAGGCGCACATATACTTACCAACCAGAAATAAAGTCTGTACATTTCTGTTGGTAACAACTTTGGGCAGAAGAAATCACAGATTCTGGCGCTATACATTTGATATCATTTGACCGTTTACGAAATAAATCTACACAGCAAAACTTATAGATCTGATGAAAAGATAGTTTTCAAATGACTTAACTTTGAAAATACGTTTAAATGAAAAATACGAACAGGATTCTTCTTTATGTCTAATTCAGTCAGTAGTGGTAGAGTTTTAAAGCCAGTGGATCCAATAATTTCGATAGCAGAAAAAGACAAATTTAGACAGTACAGTTGAGGTAAGTACATAACCATTTCAGTACCAAACAATTCTAGGCGTGTTCTTGATAAATCAATTTTTCTCAAGTGAAATGCACATTAAACTTTCTACTTGTCAGTGATAGTATAGGGTTGTTTGCTAGTATTAGAATCCTTCAAATTGGACATCCCCAAAATACATTCATATTGACAAAAGTCAGTTGATTATTTCCTAGGTTTATGAACTGCAAGTTTGAGAGCTTGACATCTGTTAATCTTGTTATAGAACAACGTAAAAGACTCAGCCATATTAGATAGCATTGGCACTAAAGTTAGTCAACGTCATTCCAGAGCCTGTGGCATCAACATAACGAAGTTGAGGATAGAGATCAGAGTGAAAGGTCGAGGACATAGAAAGGAGTATCCTTGACACAAACACACACGAGGACAAATTAGACCTGCACACACCCATTCATCATCTCCTTGTGGGCACTGATCCCAGCCATCACAAAGATGATTTCCATGCACACAGACTCTAGAATTTCGACACTGGTATAAACCAGGGCATGTCACTGTCTCACAGTCTTGTTCATCCTCTCCATAAGTACAATCAGAAAATCCATTGCATCGTGTGTAGGCTGGGAGGCAATACAACCAATCATCTGTACACCAGTAATGAGTATCAGGACAAGAATCATCAGTGTTCATTACCTGCTGAGTGAAGTAGCCAGTGCCATCCAGATTGATATAAAGTCGTAGTTTTGTATCTGCCTCTGTATGGTCTGTTCTGTATGTTTTGTCATTACAGCTGAATTCATCAGAATCATCCACGCAGTCTGAATGTCCATTACAATGCTGGCTGGATGATACACATTGACTGTTGGAACACAGAAAGCCATTACATGAAGGGTGTTCACAAAATGACTCATCACTGTTATCTGAGCAATCCTGTCTGAAGTCACACACAAGAGTGTATGGGATCGTTTAATGTCATCGCATTCAAACATGGCACCAGTATGACCAGGTATTTTTCCCAGTAAATGAAATGTTTTGTTTTTCTGAGCATTCATGTCCAAGAATCCACAAAAATGTGCCTGTCTTACTTTTCCACATTGGCTGTTTGGACTGCATGGTAAGAAGGAAAGTGTTACATGACCATCTGAACATTCAAAAAAGTTATGTCTTGTTAGTGTAAAGATGGGTAAACTTACATATGAAACAGACAACCTAACAGTTTGGACAGGAGCTATATTGTCTGATAGTGATTTTGTTTCACACGCCACTGACCTAAATGCTGGTAGTAATTCAAGATCACTGAGTTGTAACCGCATCTCTGCCATGAACATAACAGCTAGGTGCCTTGAAGGCTGGTATGGCATATTTTTTCTGAAGTGGCCTATGTTGTAAATCACTGTTTTGTCAGACCATTTACGATATTTGCTGTACATTATGGGCACAGAATTCCAACCTGTACTATGACCTATCACTATCTGATAATAGCTTTCCTTTTTAAATAAACGTAGAAAGTTTTCTCTTTCCTCTCTTGATTTTATGGAAGCTAGTTCCCCACCTATCTTCAGGCACTGCCATTGTAATTCATGAGTAAGTAATACTTTAGTGAATTGAAAGTACTGGAAGCACTTGTTACGTGATGCCACCAAACCCTGACAACCAGGATTACTGAAAGGACATTGTTCTGTTTCATCCCGTCCATCTTCACATTCCACCTTCAGGTTACAATACAAATGATGCTGAAAAGCAAACAAGTGATCTACAGAACAGTTGAACAGGCGACTTGATAATTTTTGGGGTAGGTGAGTTGTAGAATGAAAAGAAAATCCAAGTTTATGATATTCTGGATAATATTCAGTTCTTAGAATACGAATACATGATGTGGGAAAGATACATGCTGTCGTATAATAATCAGAATTGCAAAAGTGTCTAACTCTCTTGAGGTTTCTATTTAATTCCCTATAAATTAGATTCAAATACGAACTGTCAGTCTCAGTGTTTTCTGTCATACAGCTGACCATGATAATAAATCCAAAGGGCGCTTTCAGTTCTGTAGATTTCTTGAGGGAAGATGTGGGAATGTGTCTTTGATTTGGAAATATCACGTAGCCAGAATATGCTGATGTATGTTGTACAATTAAACCATGATCACCGATTGCTTTGATTTTTATTTGTACTGGACACATATTTTCGTAAGCAAAAAAGATGTGGTTTGTAGGTGACTCAACGACGATTTCGTCATATGAAAAAATGTCACATTCTATTTGGAGAAGACGATTTTGATCATTAATCTGACTAACACCAATTACCTGCATTGTCCATGGTCTGGACTCGCACACATATGCTAATCGTTGAACATGAACACGTACAAACATTCCTGTGGTACC
Source organism: Monoplex corrugatus (assembly GCA_030674185.1). NCBI lineage: Eukaryota > Metazoa > Mollusca > Gastropoda > Littorinimorpha > Ranellidae > Monoplex > Monoplex corrugatus. The sequence continues at coordinate 56,212 of JAPXFY010000403.1, read as the reverse complement.
TCAATATTCAAATGACAAAAGATAATGGAATCACCACACATCCCATACATCACTCCCTGGTGTAACGAAAATTTTCTAATTCTGTATTTTCCGCAATCAGACAAATTGGCAAATAGAACTGATATGTTGCTTTTGTTATAGAGATATTCAACACCAGGACAGATATCACTGATCTTCAATGGATCAACATTATTCATGTAAGTAATGTTTATATTTGTTTGATGCGTGATAATGTCGGTATTTACGAAAGGAATAACGCACATGAATTTTAATGCAGACACAAAGAAAATGACTTCTCTGATCATTTTGTCATAAAATCTGGAAGACTTTGATAGTAGGACGTGGATCATGGTAGTTTTCTGAATAATACTATTTTTGCATAACTCTGTTAAAATTCAACTGTTGACATCTGGACAAATCGATAAAATACAATAGTTTGCATGGGATTACCAAATCCTGCACTTGTCAGGTGTAATATTGATAATGCATAACGCACTCTAGTAACAAAGAAAAATCTGTTAGTCATTTTGTTTGATTATTTCTTTTTTTGTTTTTGTTTTTGTTTTTAGGAAGACCAGTAAGAAGAAGGTAAAAGTTTAATCAAAGTAAACTTGTATCATATTCATGGGAATCACAACATTCATAAAATTACAGTTGGAATTACCTGCGTGCGTGTGTATGTACACACACACACACACACACACACACACACACACACACACACACACACACACACACACACACACACACACACACACACACACACACACACACTCACATACACACACACATACACATTCACACACACAAAACACACAATTTCTGTATTTTCATATATATATAATATATGTATATATATATGTATGTGTGTGTATGTGTGTGTGGTGGGGGGGGGGGGCGCGGATAATGTGTATGGACATATAGATGTTGTGTGTGTGTGTACATGCGCGGGCATACGTGGAAACTGGGATCCTAAATCGCCTATTTCTTTATCTCTGGATTCATGCAGCCAGAGATGAGTACACACAGATCATTGTGCAGTATCCTGCTTGGTGATGAGTTCCCATGTGTAAATACATCGTAAAGTGACGACAGTAGAAACTTTCTGCTACGAATGAATAAGCAAGCTAATCTTTAGAATTTAGCATGGTGTTGAGATGCATGTTAAGAGATTAAATCATTGGCTTTGATGGGACATAACCAAAGTTTTGATCTACAGTTGGAATAGTAAATCATTAGTTTTGGATCATACGTAATGAATATGAAACAAGTCTCCTTCACAGTGACGTTATCAGTCTCAAAATCGTTTTAACATCCCTGGGATGAGGCAATGTGTCAGGTCTTGTGTTGATTGTTGTTGTGACGTGATGAATTATGATATGGGTAATAACGCTGAAATAAGATTATGATATTGGGCACTGAAGGCACAGACTCGCAGGTCATTTCACACTGATGGTCGTTTTCACGTCAGCTATCACGAGATCGTGGCTTATTCACTTCGACAATACTGCAAGGGACCCATGAGTATATTATAATAATGGTGAAATTTTAAATGTAAATTAGAAAAAGGGCATAACAGCAATAAATGCATAACTTTCATTTGATGTGCAAGACTAACATATGACAAAATGTAGAAACACGCTCATCAGAAATTGAGACACCCGTCAATGTGTACTCATCATTGTCATGCACTTGAATCTTGATACCTGTTTCATCAGAAAAATGATCTGATAAAGTCACAGGTGTACATGTACGTCTTCATTTTCCAACACCAAATGGTGAATTTTCTCCACTGTCACAATGCATTTACCGACCAGAACTCAAACAACGGTAGTACTGATTTGCAATGGAATCGTTTGCAAAACAGAAATAGGAAAATACCAAACAATACTTCTGTGTGCCAAAGATGGTCAAGCATCTTACTCTGCCATCCAAATTTGTCTGGAATGTGGTGGTGTTGAAGAGAAGAGACAGTCTTTCCTCTGCGTGGGCGATAAAAATGTTTTCTTGTTCCTCTTCTTCTTGATCTGGCTGGTTGTCTTAGCGTGACCTTAAAAAGACGTGGCATAGAAATCTAATTATCGAGCTGATAACCAACGTCTCATTTATGAAGGCCTTGTGAATCTTTCTGCAGCCCATGAGCTTAGTTGATAGAGTGCCGTACCCATAACGCAGGGGTTGTGGGTTTAACTCTCGGACGACCGATATTGTTACGTTTTTAATCTCAAGACCTTGGCAATTGAAAGGTATTTTGTGCAGGCTTAAGGTTCATGCTATGATCATTTTCGATTTTCTTTGTCACATGATATCAATGATGTCAGAAGAATACGATAACCTGTTGTATATCTACAGAAATCAGTTTAACCTACAGTATATCTACAGAAGTCAGTTTAACCTGAAGTATATCTACAGAAGTCAGTTTAACCTATAGTATATCTACAGAAGTCAGTATCTACAGAAGTCAGTTTAACCTAAAGTATATCTACAGAAGTCATTTTAACCTTGATATATTCTGCAGCACGAGTTATTGATAGAGTCCCTACCCGTAACGTCAGGGTTGTGGTTCAACTCTAACAGTATATCTAAGAAGTCATCAACCTTTAGTATATCTACAGAATTGTCAGTTAAGTCATGTATATCACAGTTTTAAGTTCTACCTACATGGTATCAATATCAGAAGTCGTTAACCTGTTGTATATCTACAGAAGTCAGTTTAACCTGAAGTATATCTACAGAAGCATTTTAACTTGAAGTATAACCACAGAAGACGGTTTACCATTTGCTCTGTCTTTAGCATTTAACAGCATGCTGCAATAAAATGTACTGGCTATACATTTCCAAGATCTAACACAGTTTAAAAGGACTAAATGAATGGATGTATTATGATTTTCCAATTCGAGCTCCTCTTAAACATTAAACCAAACAGACATATTTAAAACATAGGTAGGCCTGATAGAAATGAGGATTGCATTCATTAGCCATAGAAAACTCTAGCATGATAAATGATGCCTTTATTCAATTGTTACCAAAGAATTAATCCTTTTGCGTGAAAGTCGTGACTTACAAAGCAACAGAGATTTATGATCATCCGCTGAAACTCCTTATTTACAAATGATTTATAGTCTTTCCAAGTTGGGGAAAACACCTTGCAATCACCCACACCACCACCACCATTGCCCTTTCAATGAAATATGGTCAAGCCATAGTGTAGTTCAGTTACTTGATGTCCAACATCGCACACAGCTTAATAAGTTGTGATGTTCAGAATGTGTCTAGTCGTGCTTTATATATAGCTGAATCGTCCCCAAATCGAGATCGAACGTTCTTTTGATTATTTAAATAACAGACGAAGAACAGCCTGTGTGATGTTATACTTTCACACGGACTGTGACCTAACTTTATGGCCATTTCACTTTTCATGTACAACTTCTTGTCAGTTCGAAGCTATATATACACAGTTAACAAAGACCACCCAAGCAAACCAGGCAACTCCACCTGAGCACTTTGTCATTTTGTCAAACCAATCATAAATTGTGGTCCAATAATAAAGATTCCATGAACCATCAGTCTAAATGATATATTTTTTCGAGATACAAAAATGTTTAGAAATCTGAAAGGCAAATTTTATAACATAATAAATGTACATGCAAAAGAACGCCTCGTGCTCTGCAAAACAGAAATACATACATGGTAAATATGTTTATAAACCAAA
>JAPXFY010000403.1:0-47500 GCA_030674185.1 Monoplex corrugatus | reverse complement strand
GAAGTTTCCCATTTTTGAAATCTCACTTTTTTTTTAAAAGGGACATTATTTCATATCGACATAAAGTGTATATAAAGTATGTGTTTGTGAATGTGCGTGTCAGCCTGTGACAAAATTTATAGACACGAGTTTCTGATCCCTTTATGGATGGATCTTTACCAGATTTGGTCACATTGTTTTTTGTTTTGTTTTGGTTTTTGTTGTTGCTTTTTTATCGAGATATTTCAATAAACACTTAATTATGTAGTTAATTTCTACGCTGAAATATTGGCACAAACGTATATTGTATGATTAAGAGTTGTGTTGCTGCTAGTTATTGACTTGCTCTTTCCGAGGACACAATTAAAACAAAACACTTACACAGAAACATTCCCAATATGGACACCATACCTTATCACAATAAATTCTATTATTCATTAGCCTTAGATCTCCATGCCTTGCGAGGTTTCCATGTTGATCATTCATGATAAAGATCCAATCTTCTACGTAGGTGATCTTGGAGACACAGAAAGAGAAATATATTTAGAAAGATGAATTTACCAAGAAACGACGCTAAACGATTTAACATAAGGACGAGATAAGCAGAAAGATGGACAGGGGCAGACAAAAACCAACGATACTAAGATGTCCCCTGCATTTCTAGTGACATAAGGGCTTTGAATATACACTCCACACTTACAAAATGAACTGAAACAAAAAATATGAACGTTTATCGTATAACATTTTCATATATAAGGTTTTTATACTTGTCAGTAGCCCTGTTAACCAATTTGATTTGAGAGTCATGCAATAGTGCCGGTGTTATTTTGATCCTCAGGCAAAGCACGGATGCTCTTTTTGTTGGTTGGTTGTTTGGTTGGTTGGTTGGTTGGTTGGTTGGTTGGTTGGTTGGTTGGTTGGTTGGTTGGTTGGTTGGTTGGTTGGTTGGTTGGTTGGTTGGTTGGTTGCTTGTTTGCTTGCTTACTTGCTTTAGAAGACACATGGACTCAAGATCTCAAGTCCCAGGTTAAATCCCAACCTGGTTCATAAAAACTTGTTCCCAAGCTTAATGCTTCAGTCATTGTGGTGGTGTCAGCTTACTGTTTCATTGGCAACCTCATCAGAAGACTGTAATTGTCAAAAAGCAATACGTTTGAAACAAATGGTCTTTCCCCCTCTTCTTTCTTTCTTTTATCATTCGGCTTGTTCCACCCTGGGTGTCTCAGGGAGAAAGACCTGCTCGTCAGGGGATGGCTGGAGGTCCTGAAGAGGAGTGATAGGCTCGCTAAGCCCTAAACTATAGAGTGATAGACAGAGAGACAGACCTTCTTACATTCATACAACAACACAACACCAAAAGATCAATCTTCCACACAAATTTCTTTATTAACACATACACACACGTTCTCACTCACATAACATTTCAACAGTTCCCCAACACAAGTCCATATCCCCAACAATGGCAGCTACTAGTTAATATCAGCTGACCTACACTGTCCACAATTCAGGAACGTCTTATGGAGAAACATTGCTGACGAAAGTGCAGGTGTACAGGAATTCTGCCGACGAAGACAATGGTAGCCACTAGTTCATATCAGCTGACTCACACTGTCATCAGTTCAGAAACGTCTTATGGAAAAAAAAAAAACACTGCTGATGAAAAGGCAATCGCATAAGGACTCGAACAATGCTGGCCATCGCATAGGGAATCCAGCAATGGCTGGCAGTCGAATAGAGAATCCAACAACATCTGGCAGTTACACAGAGATTCCAACAACAGCAGCTGGCAGTCACACAAGCCATCCGCCAACAGCTGGCAGTCGCATAGGAAATCCAATGGAGGGCAGCCAGCGCAGCCTCACAGCAACATGGACGATAAGGGAAGAAGAGAAGGGAGTCAGTCTGGAACACAATATTGTTCTTAAGCCACTAACCCAAGACTTATAATCCAGAACCAGACTTCCACAATCTTCGTCCTGCACTTATGTGAACTTTGTAGCGTTTTATCATAGTATGCGACCTTAACTGATAATAAGCGCAAATGTAAACATATCCATATTTATGAACCATGAGCACATCCAGTTCCTACGAGTATTTGAAAGCATACCTACACATGTACACGTGAACATGTGGCTCGCTCACACGTATATCTGTAGTGGAGTATCTGTGGTCACAAGTATTAGCTTGTGTGTGATCGCCCATACATACGTATTAAGTACAGGTACAAGTGCACTCTTGTGTGCAATTGCACGTGCATACGTGCGTATATACGCACACACTCCTTTTAACAACGCACAATGAGTTTTGCCAAGATGCCTGAATCAAATCAAATCACATCATGTTTATAGCACAACCGACCACATAGTCCATTGCCAAAATCCTAACACGTCTCAATATTGGTAAATCATATATCGTCAACCTCAAACTTATTCTTCATTGAACAACACACGCGATAACTAAAGTCATGACAACAAAATCCAGTACTCACTTCTCGCACAGCGATACATGCACATGGATATGAAGTTCCAATTTATTCGTATCAATTGTTTAACTAGCTGCATCTCAATATTTCTTCCATAATATTTCATAGTATTGATCATTCAAGCAACCAAGTCTTGTATCCAAGTGTAACATATCCATTGACACCAAACAGGTAACGAACGGAATGGTGCCACGACTTGGCCTATAAGTTACGGATTCCTACCAATAAATGTTCTGGGTGCAGCGTGCAGCATCACCCTCACAACGACTAAGTTCAGCAATAATCTTCTTCACACGAATGTGTTAAGAATAATCTCTTCTTATAGAAATTATTCGCAATTACCGATGTTGTTATCTTCCATGTACTTTGTAAACAATTAATTATTCACACATTTAAATGTCTGGAGTTTAGTAGATACTTTTTACAATTCTGGCCTTCAAGTATCAACCATTTCATTTGTCAACACACATTATTTCAACCTGAAATAAGATTTTTATGAAAAAAGTCGTCATTCATTCCAACCATAAAGTGTGCTATGCAGCATAGATGTCACAATAACATCATCCACTTACATCCATGCAATAGCAAGCAATATCTAGCATTCAACTTTTGTGGGCCATGCTTTTGACTGGCTATGACCACGCTGTGCTTGACTTTCAAAAGCTCTGTAGGTCTTCCGTTAGGGACCCACGACTTATCACAATCTCGTTCCAAAGCGTACAATTCACGTTTGCCAGCTATCTGCACTGCACACAATTCCTATACGATTTGCTTGCCTAACACGCAACTTAACATTCACTATAAAATATTAGAAAAGTACTAAGCATTAGTATTAACATCAATTTTTAACTAACTACATCACAATCACACACCACTGGTTGTTTCAACGTCAATTCCGTTACCCCATTTTATCTTTCAATTTATAACTACTGACATCTGAACTTCAACTGTACGTGTGCAATATCATACTGACTTTCACATACCAAAACGTTTATAATGACAAAGACGGCAGAGCTGGGACTACAAGACAAGACTTCACACTAAAGCACCTCCATCTCACACTATCTGGGGATGTTGAGATATCTCTCAGTGATACATATTTACGTGGATACACAGACTGTAAAACACTAAGGTATCAAACCTAACAACAACACTACAATTCTTCTGTTTGAGACAGAAATGACTTCCTCTACACTTCCTATAACTCCTCCTGCCAGTTGAGCTGAAACCGAAGTGACACAAACTTGAACAAATGGATAACACTACGGTTTTTTTTCCCATCACTGTTTACATACAAACTTCAGTGAAACACAAGCTCTATGCCCAAAACATGAAAACCGCGTCCCACATGAAAACTGCCTTTCACACAGAAAACTGCCTCCCTAACATCGAACGATCCCCACGTGAAAAAAAATCTTCCTTCCCTATCTCACCAGTCTACAACATTGCCTTACCATACTGAATCTTATCCATTCTTTATTTTCTTAGTCATCATCATCATCATGTGCCCTGCCACATGGCGTTGGCGACCATGGACTTCCAACCATCTCTATCTCTCGTTGTCCCCAGCATCTCCACACCCTCCTCATCCCTGGCCATTCTGCAAGTCCGTCCAGCATTCTCTCCCTGGGTCTACCTGGTGCTCTCTTTCCCTCCAGCTTTCCCGTTGTGACCAGGTGCTCCAAATCCCCCTTCCTCATAAAATGGCCTATAAATGTTGCCTGTCTTTTCCTAATCTTTCTTATGAGTGATCTACTTGTGTCTGACTCCATCAAGACTGTCTCGTTTGTTTTCTTTGCTGTCCATGGAACTCTCAACATTCTTCTGAGAAACCACATCTCTGCTGCCTCGATCCTGCTTTGGCTTTGCTTGCTGACTGTCCACACCTCGCATTCGTACAACAGTATTGGTTCTATATAACATTCAAGGACTCTCTTTCTGATGTTAATTGATAGGCATTTGTTGGTAAGAATGCTTGTCATCTTCTTGAATGCAGTTTTGGCTTGGCCGATTCTGCCAGAAATTTTCGATGTGCATCTGCCGTCTGATGAAATGACCATTCCCAGGTATTTGAACTGGTATTTGAATTGGTATGAGTAATAACAGACTGGAAGAGTCCATATTTATCAGCACTAGAGTTTTAACTGTGGTAAGATTTGTGACCTTATGCAAGCAGATGCTGATATCACCTACAGTCAATACATTTTTTTTGATAGTGTCAGTTTCAGTTTCAGTTTCAATTTTTCGAGCTAACGTCTCCGTGCTCGAAATGAATTCCATATATACTAATGTCACAGGTGCCATGTGATGGAGAAGATCCGGAATGATCACGGCAAAAGCCTTAAGCCTTCACATAAACCCATGAGCTGGCCAGGTCCTGAGCGCTTACCTACATAGTTCCAAAACTCTGGGGTCATAGGGGAGTAAGGTGGCAGGGACCTCAACTTTTCCAAAGGTCAGGACTACGAGGACGGCGCCCATCATCTCTCCATCGCTTCAAATTCATATTCATATTCACATTTTGTAACCTAGACTTCAGACAGGCAAGAAGGCTAATTGGTCTTCAGTGGGTGGGACCTGGGAAATCAACCTATCTCTCCAAAGTTTTATACCAAGGCAGCCGGGCAATGCCCTGTTCTTCACGATTTTCAACTGCCGTGGGATCTTGAGCGTACGCAGCCAGAAGGCACACGGGTCCGACTCGTTTTTCATCCCCTTCCAAAGGACTACAGGTTCCATTTGATTTTCTGGTCAAACTGAGGAGACAAGTCGAGACCTCTATGTGGAGTCAACCCTGGAACCTCAAGTTTTGTTATTGGCAGGCGAACGTTTGAACCATTCTGCTACTCTACTCCCTAAGAGAGTGTCAGAGAGCTAAAGACAGAAAACTCTTCCAAAAAATGTCTGACAACAGTTTATGTTGGGTGGTGAACGATACAGGCAAAACAGCTTCATAGCATAGTGAAGGAGGCCACAATTAGAAGTACAAATTCAAATGAAAATTGTATTTGTTACATGTTGTTTATGAAATAGCATCAATCTATATTCCAGTCCTCAGCGTAAATCTATAAATGAGAATGTATCAGTCTTTCTGGTCAATAGATACAATGAAAATGATACAAGACTTGTATATTACATCATAGGTTATTACAGCACACATAAAGGAAAAGTATTATCATTTGTCTTCAACTTTAAAAAAATGCGATTAAACCTGGAGTTTCATGCACGAACATTAACGTCTTATGGATTTGATAACGAGTGCAAGAAATTTGGCCTTTAATTTTTATATAGAATTGACAGTAGTAGTTTACGATGTAACACCAACCTGGTTTCACAATATCGTTTTTTTGTTTGTTTGTTTGTTTCTTTCGTATTTTCATTTTGTTTTTGTGTGGTCTGTTTCTACTCATGAGATTGCCTGTGCAAAACGTGCCCGCCGCAGAACAGAGCGCCGCTGGCGCAAATCCAAACTCACTGTACATAGGCAACTTTTCCAAGCCTCTAAAACAAAAGTATCCACCCTCATTGCATCTGCAAACAAGCTATTTCCAAACCAAAATCCTGAATGCCTCCTCTTCAAGAGAACTCTTTACAACCATGAATCTTCTCCTTGGCACACGAAAAGATTTACCTCTCCCAACAAAACACACAAATGAAGAACTCCCATCTATATTCTCCAAGTATTTCACCACCAAAATACAAACTCTTCGTGACAGGCTTTACAGGACACCCTGTCAACCATGCCCACCTGACCCTTCCTTCTCTGGCACATCTCTTACTACTTTTACCCCAGTCTCACAAGAAGAAATTCTCAACACAATCAGATCCATGTCGTTCAAAACCTGAAACTGATAATATTAATTTAGAAACAAGTGTGTATGTTCATTTATGATTAGATATACATCATCATCATGTCAAGCTCGCTCGGCTATCCATGACACGTTTCTTCCATCCTTCTCTGTCAGACATTCCAGTAGTTAGTTCATCATACTGACAGCCCAAATCACCAATCAGTTGGTCGATGGAGGTCTTCTTTGGACGTCCTGGTCATTGTTTGCCGTGGCTAGGTCTCCATAGTAGAACATCCCTCACCAGTTCTTCTTTGCTACGCCAACAGTGTCCCTTGAAGCGCATTAGATACACAACACACAACATACACGCACATGGACATATTTATACACATGCACAGGTTACACACATGCACACACAGATTGCACAAACACACACACAAGCGCGCGCACGCACGCACACATGCACAAACGCACGCACACGCACGCACACACACATACACACATGCACGCACGCACAGGCTCACACATATACACACAATCACAAATAGATTGCACGCACATATAAACTTATGCATACGTAGTTTTAAGATTTCATATATTGACCAGTGTAAATGTTTGTTCTGCTGGCCACTGACGTCACCCACAACATCACCTCCGATCACTTCTGTGTCATCAGCCACCTCAATATCAGTCTTCCAAATCAGCAGCCAGCCTACGTCACTGCACGCAATCTGAAGGCCTTGCATCGTCACGCTCTGAAGCATGACCTGGCCTCCCGCCTCTCTTCTCTGTCGTCCTCCCCCACTGCTGCCGCTCTGGACTCCGTCATGACCAGTGTCCTGGATGACCACGCCCCTGCCTCTCAACGCAAAGTGTCATCAGCCAAATGTGACCCCCGGTTCAAAGACGTTGATGATCAAACCCGTGCTGCCAAGCAGCACAGGCGTCAGATGGAGAGACAATGGACTAAATCTCGTTCAGCCATCCACAAACAGTTGTTTAACAGAGCAAAAAAGGCTGTCTCCAGAATTATTCATTGTGCAAAGACAACATATTATTGTAATAAAATCAAAGACAGTGTGACATGTGGACGTTTGTTTCAGGTGGCTAATCAGTTGCTTGGGATAAAGAAATCCTCTCCACTACCTACCTCCTTTCCCTTGATTGAACTCCCAAACCTGTTTCTGCTTTTCTTCAAAAACAAAATCACAACTATCAGAGATAAATTCAGTTCAACTTCATCTCATGTGCCTATTGTTGAATCCAGTTTTCAGGGCCAGCCTCTCACTCACTTCTCCCCTGTCAATGAAGAAGTTGTTAAACGCACAATTCTTGCCTCTCCTGTCAAAACCTGTGAACTCGATCCGTTTCCATCTCATGTGCTCCTTGATTCTCTGGATATTCTTTTGCCTGTCATTATCAAGATCATCAACAACTCTCTGATTTCTGGTACTTTTCCTGATCCATACAAGTCTTCTTTGGTCAAACCACTATTAAAGAAAGCTTCTCTTGACCCAAATGATATGAAAAATTACCGTCCAGTTTCGAATCTCCCTTTCCTGTCCAAACTGCTAGAAAGAATTGTCCTCACTCAGCTCAATGAACACCTGTCTCACAACAATCTTCTCAGTCCCCTTCAGTCAGCGTACAGACCACATCACAGCACTGAAACAGCGCTGCTGAGAATCTTGAACGATCTTTTGACAGGTCTAGATAACGGCAACATGTTCATTCTCACACTCCTTGATTTATCTGCTGCGTTTGACACCATAGACCACGATGTTCTTCTAGACAGGCTACAAAACACTTTTGGTATTTCAGCCTCTGCACTCTCATGGTTTCAGTCTTATCTCACAGAGAGAACAGAAACAATTTCCGTAAATGGCAACCACTCTCTTCCTTCAAACATTCAGTATGGCGTTCCCCAGGGATCTGTGCTTGGACCGGTTTTGTTCATCTTGTACACCCAACCGCTTTTTGATGTGATCAAAAACATTCGGTCAATCATCACGCTTTTGCTGATGATAATCAGCTTTACAAAGAAACGCATCCTCGTGACATCGATTCTTGTACTGATTCTATCCAAAACTGTACTGAAGATGTAAAGATATGGATGAATGAAAACAAACTGCAGTTAAACGACAGTAAAACAGAAGCTATTATCATTTCTTCTGGCAGACAATCTGTAAACAGCACTTTACCTTCTTCTCTTCGCATTGGACAATCTGATGTCAATTTCATTTCCTCAGTGAAAAATCTAGGTGTCACTCTTGATTGCAATCTTTCCATGAAGCAGCATGTAAATAATATTTGCAAAGCCGCATATCTCCAACTCCGGAAAATCAGTTCCATTCGGCATCTTCTCACTACTCAGGCAGCACAAACCCTGGTTTGTTCTTTGGTACTGTCAAGACTTGATTACTGTAATTCCCTCCTTGTTGGCTGTCCACACTACTTGATCCAAAAACTACAGAAAGTCCAAAATGCGGCAGCTAGACTGGTCTGTAGGGCTAAAAGGAGAGATCATATTACACCACTTCTGCAGTCTCTTCACTGGTTACCAGTATCTGCACGGATACAATACAAAATAGCTACTCTGACTTTCTCGTCTCTTACAGGCACAGCTCCCCCTTATGTTTCAGAAATGATTTCAACATACCTGCCATCACGACAGCTCCGATCAAGTTCTGACACCCGTTTGCTAATTGTACCTCGTGTAAAAACTCAGTCGTTTGGTGAACGCTCTTTCTCTTTCTCAGCTCCTCTCTTTTGGAACAGTCTCCCATATGACCTTCGCCATGCTCCTTCTCTCACATCTTTCAAAACTGGTCTCAAGACCTACCTGTTCAAAAATGCTTTTGAGACAACACTCCATATTCACTCTTGATTCTATCATTCCTCCTTATCCCATTGTTGAAGAGGGTGCATGCTGTGTGTGTGTGTGTGTGTGTGTGTGTGTGTGTGTGTGTGTGTGTGTGTGTGTGTGTGTGTGTGTGTGTGTGTGTGTTTTGTTGTCATGCATAGTTCTGTTTTCCTTTCCATATTTGTGTGTAGTGATGTGGTATGAGATGTGTTATTATGTTATCATGTGGTATTATGCGGTATGATGTGTTTTGCAGTATGAAGTGTGACATATCTGTCCATATGTCTTATGTTATATGTGTACACTATTTGTGGCTGTTCTGTGCGTCTATTATGTGAAGCGCCTTGTGCTCCCTCCTTGTGAGGGAGGAAGGCGCTCAACAAATGTCCAATATTATTATTATTATTATTATTTCTTGTCAGGTTTGTTTCATTATGTACCAGTATCTTTTGTCTTCTTATTGAACAATTTCTGTCCTTTTGTTTTATTTACAATCTGATATAATTCATTATGTTTAACATACATCTAACATATTTAATACCTTTACAAGTAACATAGATATTTTCCTACAGAATACTTGTTTTTAAATATTTCATATCGGCTTTCTATTGCATATAAAACACAAAATACATTATCAAACACATCGATCATTCAAACGTTTGTTGAAAGACTTGAAAAAAATAACCAAATATTGTTTTCTAATTTCTGTTTGGGCAGGCTTTAATGCTTTTTAAAGTTTGGCCACAGTATTTTGTGTTCAGTACCTTTGCGATGTTCTCCCACCCAGTTAATGATGACCTTTTTGTGGTTCAGATCCACTTTAAGTGTGATCTCTGTGGCCGGTATTACCATTCTAATTTTACAACTTCTTGCTTCCACCCAGACCAGTTTGAGGAGATTTGTCTTGTCATCTGTCAGTTCTGAGGGATGATGGTACCGACAGCTGTACACTGACATCTACAGCGTCATCTCACAGTATTGTCTGATGATAACTTGGGTATATAACCACACACAACAGTCGTACACAACGGTTGTATAATGTCACACAGACATGTTAGTGATATAATGACACATAAAGATTGTACACAGACGTACAGTGGCCCGTGTAATGATTGTACATTGTCACATGATAGCTGCACTCTGACACACAATCGTTGCACAACACACGATGGATGTATAATGATACACAATGGTTGTACATTAACACACGATACCCATCCCCATTGACAGCTTGTATATGTTGTTCTTTCTTCTATATGCCCGCTTGTACCATCCTGGATGTGGTGGGGAAAAAGCACAAGAAGAACACATTTCTATTTTCAAGGGTAGAGATATAAGGACATTATGTCTTGTGACATCCAGCCCTGGCCCATGGAGGGTCTATAATAATACAAGTACACTTCGATATTCATAGATAATCTATACGTACACGAATTAACTAGAATCATCAACGTAATACAGAACTGGAATGTTAGCGCGCGCGTGCACGCGTGTGTTTGCTTTTCTTTTTCTTTTTTCACAGTTTGAGAATATGGTTAAAGGTCAATTCATATGATGACATGTTTTCAGTTAAGCCATTTCACTCAAGAAATTACATACAGTTATGAGCACGAATGCTACAGATAATATCAAAATGGACATATTAACCATACAAGATACAAACTTAACTAGATTTATATTGTTACGATAGATAACAAAACCAGTGCCTGCAACAATCCATACATACATGTAGATTGCATGATCAAGTAAACGGGGGAGTGAAATAAAGCACAACGATATTGATGGTCAAACCTTGGACTCCCGCAACCTATTTCCAGCACCCTGCATTGCCAAACATGCCAGCAAAGCAATGAGCTGGTGGATAGGGTGAGGGTGTCAAAGGGTTAAATATGGGCATTAGCAAGCATGCCATGATTAAGTTTATTTTTATATGGCTTGTTGATAGTGGACTTGTCAGGATATTTGAATAACCATTACCAACAAGTTGTACCAGAATGTGCAGAGTGGATTGGTGCAGGTTTTGCTGGTACGTTGCTATTGAGTAGGATTACCGTTTGTCAGGTAGAATCTGTGTTGGGTGGAGGAGGGGTCTATTTTTTCATTTAGTTGTTATACCCATAGCTGTACATTTCCCCAAATAGTGTTAATAGAGAGCACACTAGCAACGGGACATGTCAACTTGTCAGGTTTAAAATGTTTCTGTACTGGATATGATATATTTTAATGTGTCCGGAGTCTTTCTTAAACAGAAAAAAATGTATTGTGAACCACAGAACGAGTAGTAAGTACTGTGGCCGTAAATCCTGCTATTGTATGTAAATTCGGAAGCTATATATCAGTAGCCTGGACCACAAAGAAAACATTACCCACGTCACATGTTAATATATATCAAAAACACTTCAGTCACTTGTTGGCACAAGTACGCATATCACATAACACAGTGCTATGTGAAACAGCCACGGTTACAGAACAGACAGACTTTACAGCCAGCAGCAACTGGAAAGAGCTGGAAGGTCTGAAAAGAAGCAATGTCATGTGATGTGACATCTTCAATCCAGGCTTATCTAGTTCTTACTTGAAATCGATATAAATTTCAGATAATTTATGATGCTTGTATACTGCCACATAATGGTTGTACACCCACACGCAATAGTTGGAAAATGACACACAGTGGCTTCGTAATGACACACCACTTATGTACAGTGGTATACAACGCCTGTACTCTGAACATGGCTGTAAGCAACACCCATTGGTCGTACATCGATATACACTGAATATACATACTGAATGCACGTTGATAAATGGCAGTGGCTATACACATTCACACAATGGTTGTACACTGCTACACACTGACTGCACACTGATATATAACACAAGTACTAAACAGACACACAATGGCTGTATACTGACATAAATGGCTGTACACTGACACACAATAGCTGTACACTGACACAATGACTGTACACTGACACACAATGGTTGTACATTGACACACGAACGTTGTACATAATATGCATTGGCTGCACACTGACACACAGCATTTGTACATTGACACGCAAAAGCTATACACTAAAACACAAAGCTGTACACTGACATGCAAAGGATGTACATGGATACGCAAAAGCTTTACACTGACACACACAGTACACTGACACAAAAATTGTACACTGACACACAAAAATTGTATACTGACACACCGAATCTATACATTGACACGCAAAACCTGTACATTAAAACACAAAAGTTGTACACTGACATGCAAAGGATGTACAATGACACACAAAATATGTATACTGACACCAAATATATACATCGACACACAAAAGCTTACACTAACACACAAAAGCTGCACACTGACACACAAAACCTGCACACTGACACACAAAAGCTTACACTGATACACGCAAAAACTGAGCACTGATATACAGTAACTATACACTGACACAAAGTAACTGTACACTGACACACAGTAACTGTACACTGACACACAGTAACTGTACACTGACACACAGTAACTGTACACTGACACACAGTAACTGTACACTGACACACAGTAACTATACACTGACACACAGTAACTGTACACTGACACACAGTAACTGTACACTGACACACAGTAACTGTACACTGACACATAGTAACTGTACACTGACACACAGTAACTGTACACTGACACACAGTAACTGTACACTGACACACAGTAACTATACACTGACACACAGTAACTGTATACTGACACATAGTAACTGTACACTGACACACAGTAACTATACACTGACACACAGTAACTGTACACTGACACACAGTAACTATACACTGACACACAGTAACTGTACACTGACACACAGTAAATGTACACTGACACACAGTAACTGTACACTGACACAGTAACTGTACACTGACACACAGTAACTGTACACTGACACACAGTAACTGTACACTGACACACAGTAACTGTACACTGACACACAGTAACTGTACACTGACACACAGTAACTGTACACTGACACACAGTAACTATACACTGACACACAGTAACTGTACACTGACACACAGTAACTATACACTGACACACAGTAACTGTACACTGACACACAGTAATTGTACACTGACACACAGTAACTATACTCTGATACACAGTAACTATACACTGACACACAGTAACTATACACTGACACACAGTAACTGTACACTGACACACAGTAACTATACACTGACACACAGTAACTGTACACTGATACACAATAACTTACACTGACACACAGTAACTGTACACTGACACACAGTAACTATACACTGACACACAGTAACTGTACACTGACACACAGTAACTGTACACTGACACACAGTAACTGTACACTGACACACAGTAACTATACACTGACACACAGTAACTGTACACTGACACACAGTAACTGTACACTGACACACAGTAACTATACACTGACACACAGTAACTGCACATGGACACACAGTAACAATACACTGACACACAGTAACTGTACACTGACACACAGTAACTGTACACTGACACACAGTAAATGTACTCTGACACACAGTAAAGTACTCTGACACACAGTAACTATACTCTGAAACACAGTAACTGTACTCTGACACACAGTAACTGTACTCTGACACACAGTAACTATACTCTGACACACAGTAACTGTACTCTGACACACAGTAACTGTACTCTGACACACAGTAACTGTACTCTGACACACAGTAACTATATACTGACACATAGTAACTGTACAATGACAAACAATGACTGTATTCTGACACACAGTAACTGTACACTGACATGCAATGACTGTACTCTGACACACAGTAACTGTACATTGACAAACAATGACTGTAGTCTGACACACAGTAACTATACACTGACACACAAAAGCTGTACCCTGACACACAAAATCTGTACACTAACAAACGATGACGGTACACTAGAAGACAAAGACTGTGTACTAACATTAACAGTGTCCACTTATAGTGACTGACAGATGATGATGTATGTACACTGATATACTTGCCGTGTCATCTGTCAGTGAAGATTGGTGAACTATGAACTGCTAACACACACGACTATGCGATAACTCATGTACAGAATATATTACAGCATTTACAGCATTTGCAAAAAAAGCAATAAACAAAAACAAAAAACAACAAAAACAAACAGACAAAAAAGCAAAATAACTGCTATGTAAAAAAACATAGTATGCTGTATTGCTATACATATACATGCATACCTAGAAACTATATTAGAGGTTAGGAATAGGTGCAATTATGCTAAGGAAGCTTGGCTGAAAACAAAGTGCAAAGAAATGGAAGACCGACACAAAACGGATCCTCAGGGTATGTACAGACGAATTGAAGAAATTGTCCACAGAAAAAATACATGCACATCAACTGGTTGCTTGAAATCGAAAGATGGCAAGCTTATTATGGAAAAAGACAAAATATTAGACAGATCGGGAGAGTGCATTAAAGACCTTTTTGAGGATGACAGAAACGAAGAACACATTATAAAAAAGAACTTTGAAGGACCACCCATAATGAAAGATGAAGTTAGAGCGGCACTGAAAAAGATGAAAGCAGGAAAAGCCCCAGGACCAGACAACATTACTACAGAGATGGTTGAAGCCCTGGAGGAATTTGGCATAGAAAAAATTGCAGTCCTCCTAAATGAAATTTACGACACTGGAAAAATCCCCAAAGATATGTCAAAATCAATTTTCATTGCACTTCCAAAGAAGACAGGGGCTATAGAGTGCGAACTCCATCGCACAATCAGTTTGATGAGTCATGTAACAAACATCCTGTTAAGAATAGTCATGATGAGGACAAGGAATAGAATCAAAAGAGAAATAGCAGAAGAACAGTGTGGATTTATGGAAGGAAAAGGAACTATGAATGCCATGTACATCCTAAGAACTATCATAGAGAGGTCAAATGAGATGAATAAGGATTTGTATTTATGCTTTGTTGACTACACAAGGCTTTTGATCGGGTAAGACATGATGAATTGATCAACCAACTGGAGAGATCAATGTTGATGGAAAAGATCTACGAATAATCAGGAATATGCACTGGGAACAAACAGCTGCAATGAGAATAGAAAACAATGTAAGCTCTTTCCAAAATATCAAAAGAGGAGTCAGACAGGGTTGTGTTTTGTCACCAGATCTGTTTTCACTATACAACGAAAACATCATGAGAAACCTAGAAGAAGACCCTGGATTAAAGGTTGGAGGGAAAATGATAAACAACATTCGATACGCAGATGACACTGTGCTAATTGCAGAAAGTGAAAGAGACCTACAAAATCTTGTGAATATACTAGGAATAGAAAGCAACGGTAAGGGGCTGGAACTAAACACCAGGAAGACTGAAGTCATGGTGATCAGTAAAAAACATGAAATCTCCTCATGCAAAATAACAGCAAATGGCACAACCTTGACACAGGTTGATAAATTCAAATACCTGGGAACGATCATTTCATCAGACGGCAGATGCACATCAGAAATAGCCGGCTGAATCAGCCAAGCCAAAACAGCATTCAAGAAGATGACAAGCATTCTTACCAACAAATGCCTGTCAATTAACATCAGGAAGAGAGTTCTTGAATGTTATATAGAACCAATACTATTGTACGGATGCGAGGCGTGGACAGTCAAAAATAAAGCCAGAACAAGATTGAGGCAGCCGAGATGTGGTTTCTCAGAAGAATGTTGAGAGTTCCATGGACAGCAAAGAAAACAAACGAGACAGTCTTGATGGAGGCAGACACAAGTAGATCACTCATAAGGAAGATTAGGAAGACAGGCAACATTTATATGCCATTTTATGAGGAAGGGGGATTTGGAGCACCTGGTCACAATGGGAAAGCTGGAGGGAAAGAGAGCACCGGGTAGACCCAGGGAGAACATGCTGGACGGACTTGCAGAGTGGCTGGGGACGAGGAGGGTGGGGGAGATGCTGGGGGCAACGAGAGATAGAGACAGATGGAAGTCCATGATTGCCAACGCCATGTGGCAGGGCACATGATGATGATGATGTATGCATTAATAAGTGTGGGCGTGTGTAAGTGTGTGTGTTTGTGTGTGTGTTTGTGTGTGTGTTTGTGTGTGGGCAAGTGTGCCCATGTGTGTATATGTGTATGTGTGTATGTATGTGTATGTGTGTATGTATGTATGTATGTGTGTATGTGTATGTGTGGCGCGCGCGCGCGCGCGCGCGCGCGTGTGTGTGTGTGTGTGTGTGTGTGTGTTTTGCGTGTGTGTTGTCATGTGTGTAATTACGTACATTTTAACACTGTGCATGTGAAGGTAGTGCTGGTTAATTCGCTTGATTTTTGTGTGAAAATAACTATCATCAATCTGCATATACTGGAGACAGATGTACGTGTGCCACATGTGATGTATTTAGCGTAAGAATTATTATTATGGAATGTAAAATATTTCATGTGCACAATTATCAACACATTAAATTTAAAACAAGATTAGAAAGGCTAAACTTTTTCCTCCTAAATTTCAAAAACACTCTGTCGATCAGTATTCATATCTCTGTGAAACATGATTGTATTTGGAAGTAATTCATCCATTTTGTTGATGTGATATGATTACATCTTGTAACCTTTGGATCTTCAGATTCATATAGTAGCTTAACGTTTTTCAGAGAGAGCTTAAGTCAAAGGTATGATGTCTGCAATCGCCTTGCCTTACAACAAGCTATGGTACCATGCAACAGAACGCAGGTGTCTACAAGGTCATCTGTATCATATTACAATGGTGCTCACACACTGAGTTCCCCTCAGCGTGGACCAGCGCCTTTCTATATGCCTCAGCAAGCTCAAGTGAAACAACAAGTGTTATGGCCGGACTACAGTTCGTGTGGCCACCAAACCCCATGGCAGCCAGCGAGGTTTTTATACCATTATTCTTTTTTTTCCGTGGTTAAATATAAACAGCACATTTTAAAGTAACTGTCTCTTATTTTGTGGTCTTTTTCTGGATGGGTGAATGGAGTGGTGAAGATGTTTCCAGTTTGTATTTTGCAATATTTAATACTGTACAGTCTTGAAATCTAGTTAGCATTCTTGATAAAAAAAAAACTTTTCATCATGTTATAGTTTATATATTTTGTTGTGTGTGTGGTTTTTTTTAATTTTATTTTATGTCGAGTCATAAATGTAAGGTGTCAATAATTTGTATTGCGTGTTGTTTGGTTTGGGGAAGGGATGAATGAGCGTTCTCAAGTTCAGCCTATTTATCCTCCATGGTTGCTTAATTTCTGAGGTTTGAAGAACTTGTTCTATTCTTTTTTCACTGTATCATTCATGCTTCGTTTTTGAGAGTTCTTGTAAGAAGAAAGAGAGAGAGAGAGAAAAAAAATAAATAGAGATAAACAGAAAGAGAGATAGAAAAGAGAGAGAGAGAGATAGAAGAGAGAGAGAGAGAAGAGAGAGAGAGAGAGAGAGAGAGAGAAACACTTTTTATTTTCGAGTGGACTAGTATAAGATAACAGCAATCCTTATTCCCAAGGGCAAAAAACAAGTTCAATAATAGCTATATTTTCATTTAGTCCATGCCTCAGAGAGAGACAGAGAGAGACAGAGAGAGGGACAGGGAGACAGACAGACAGAGAGAGACTGACAAAAGAGAGAGAGAGACTCAAGACGCTTGACGCGCG
The DNA here is from genome assembly GCA_030674185.1 of Monoplex corrugatus. Lineage (NCBI taxonomy): Eukaryota > Metazoa > Mollusca > Gastropoda > Littorinimorpha > Ranellidae > Monoplex > Monoplex corrugatus. The sequence continues at coordinate 29,694 of JAPXFY010000403.1, read as the reverse complement.
CTTTGCGCGCCATTATAAAATAATATTACATGGTTTTAGCGCCAAGGGGTATAACTCATCCCTCTCATGCTGGCAAGAAATGTAAACAAAGGGAAACAAATAAAGAAAACAGAAAAATGGAAAATTCAAATAAAGAGCAGAAAAGTAATATTTACAATAACAAAACAACAGTTTTACAGTAGAAGTGGACATGCGTGAGAGACTCAAAGAGAGAGAGACACTGATAGAGAGAAATGTGTGTGCGTGTGTTTATATATACATATATATAGTATATATATATATTGTGTGTGTGTGTGTGTGTGTGTGTGTGTGTGTGTGTGTGTGTTTGTGTGTGTGTGTGTTTGTGTGTGTGTGTGTGTGTGTGTGTGTCTGTGTGTGTGTGTGTGTGTGTGTGTGTGTGTGTGTGTGTGTATGAGCACGCGTGCGTGTGTTCGTGTTTGTGTGTGTATGTGTGTGTGAGTGTGCACGCGTGTGTATGCATGTATGTGTGTGTGAGTTGTGTGTGTGCGTGTGTATGTGCATGTGTGTGTGCGTGTACGTTTATGTGTGTGTGTGTGTGTGTGTGTGTGTGTGTTGTGTGTGTGTTCTGAGGTTACAGTGATGCACATCAATGGGTCATAGAATCCCCTGACTGGATCGGACATCTAATGAACACTGTAGGCTCTCAGTGCATCGACTTCTTTGTGTATTATTTTTAAAACAAGCCTTGGATTAACTAAATGCGTGACTCATTTACCATTTTGTAAATAAACGCTGGATTCATTTACGTAGATAGGAACAGCTCAGTTACTGAAAGGCAGGAAATGGTCCCCAGCTGATGGCGACACACAGCTACTTCCATTGTGTAAGCCGAATGTGTTTCCATAACCAGGCAACCTACCACAGACAGGTAGTTGGGTGCTTACGTGTTGCTGTGATATAAGTCCAAGTATTCCACAGACAGAGTTGATATTGTCCAAATCAGTAGAAAGTTGCAAAAAATTCTTCAGTTTGAAGAGAAAATCTTTGTAACCACAGCATCCTGGAAATGGTTGGATTTGGTACCTTCGCTGTTCATGACCCTTTGTTCCTGTCTTTCCACCCATGTACTGTGGAAAAAGTTAAGAAAACAATATTCACGATAAAGATAGATAGATAGATAGAAGTAGATAGAAGATAGATAGATAGATAGATAGATAGACAAGTAGATATGTAGGTAGGAGGACATATGGGTAGGTAGATAGATACAAATGTATATGATTTTTACGTATTTATGGGTCTGAAACGGCACAAACAAAACAGAAACGTTTAAGGGAGACACTGCTGTGGGAAAAAGCAGGGAAAGAAAGGAACGAAGTAAGGAAGGAAGAAAGAAAAAAAGAAGAAAAAAAAAGAAAGAACCTCCTCAAAAGTTTGTGTGTTTTTGTTTGTTTGTTTGTTTGTTTGTTTGTTGTTTCAGACTAGACCATTATTCAATTGAAATGAAAGGTCTTCTTTACTAGCTTTTTTCTCTGTTTGCTATTGCTTGCTATTGCCAGGGAGACTATCTTGCTCTTCCTCTCTTAGAGCTGAGGACACCTTTCGTCAAATACTCTCCCTTGACCATAGCAATCCATTCAATGAATTATGTTGGTCACTAAACCAGATGGGGATTAAAATCGAAGGTACCAGGCCTGTAGGCGCATTTTTAACAAACCATGGTGCCTTGCAAGGTAATGAAAAAGCCCACATAGTCATCTACGTAGATCAGATGGCAATATTTGTTGCCTATTGACATCCCTTCAAAGTGGAGCAGCACTGGATCCTACACATCAGCTGGATCTACCCTCAGCTACTGAAGATCCCTCCCTCAGGTGCTGAAGGTTCCTCACATCTTTCTCCTTGTTCCAGAGAGGAAGGCTGTTGATTTCTAAAATTTCTCTTTTTACAGAACCGTGAACTCAAGATATGATATCTCGAGTTTAGTCCGAGCCCATGATATTGAAAACTGGCCTGGTCACTGCCATTCTTAATTTTTCCATCAGTCTAGTGGCTTAAGCTTAGTTTTTCATGTGTCCCTCTCCCACCCTGTTCTCCAATTCAAGACTTTCTCAGTGCATATAAATTTGTGCAGGCTCATGGTTTCAGATTATTGCTGGAAGATTGCATATGAAATTGTCTGACTGAATTGAATCCTTCTTGAACAACCTCTAAACTCAAAAGAACTGTGACCACCAAGTTCCATGGCAGTTGGCAGAAACGAAGAAATGTTTACTTCCATTGCCAGATGTGACATGACCATGGTATTGATGTTATTATTATTGTTACTGTTACTGTTACACATACAGCCACATCAGGGCTATAACCATTTCAAAACATACACAATACTGCAAAAAAGAGAGAAAAACACCAAGTAAACGGTGAAGAAAAGAAGAGATTTGCACCTCTTCCTGTAACATTGTCCAGTTAGTCATACATCTCTGACGGGGTCTTTTCGTGTGGTACTTAACACAATCAGCAGATACGAAGTGGGAAAGGAGGTGGGTGGTTTGAGTGGGGCTGGTGAAACCCAAGAAAACAGTCAATGTGGCGAAGTGGTTTGTGTAACGGACTACTGACTGTGAGGTCATGGGTTCGAACAATCTTCAGTCCATATAGAATTTTTGTGTGATTTTTTCCGTGATTGCCTCTTGCCCTGGGTTGTGTGTATGTTATGGGTTTGTTAAAATGACTGGTACCACACAGTCGAGTCTTGTCCACTTTACCGTGGTGTCATTGAGGGTGTCAATCAAATTTCATGACCAAGACCACAGGTGTATGTACCTCTTGGGCCTGGCTGACACCAGATTTATATTAATGAGGCCTGGTTGGTGCAGAAATAAAGCAGTTGCCTTCCAGTCTGACTGCACAGGTTGACACAGGTCAGATACTGGCCTGACGAAATCATCATTCGTGCAGCAACTACTCTACTCAACAGTGAACAGGTATCTGCCTGATTTCATTGTTTGAAAAAAGTTCATTTCATGTTACTAATAGCCCGGCCGACCACTGAGACTAAACAGATCACTCAAATGTTTCTGTTTCCCAGTGAAACGAGGATTTAATACAGAATAATTTTTGGAGCCTAAGAAGTTTCACATCCATGGGCATCCACCGCCAGATCCAGGTTGTTGACTCTAACATACGAGACAGACCAGAATTTATGAGCATTCAAACCATGACCATAAAAGCCCAGCTGCGATGGACAACCACAACATCATAATTGATGAATCAGTTTGACATCATCAAGGACACCATCAAAGCGGTATTTGGACCATATCAAACACTGTGTCAAAATAAGTAGATGCCTGTGTCAGTGAAAGGACTGGTTGGACAGCAGTCACAAGGAAAGCATCAGCTGTGTTAAGGAAAGTCATCGTAACTAACTTACCTTTGCCATAGGGAAGAAGCAAAGATCCAGTTCAGAGCATCTTCTCGGTGGCATGCATGTGTCCCCATATGTGCAGGTCCTGCAAAGAACCCTTGAGCTACACCAAAAGCTGCAAAGACTGAAGGGTCTCTGCACAATCTGTCTTTGTTGGTATGAACAGGTTACAACCACAGCCATTGCATTGTAACTACATGACCACATTGCCTTTGTTGATATCAACAGCTTATCACCACAACCTACCACTACAGCCATTCTGTGTCAGTACAAAGCTATTGCACGTCAATGTACACTCACTACCCGGTATGTCTCTTTATGAAATCATTTCGTGTCAACGTATGGCCACTATCATCAAGCAATGCTGCGAGATGACGCCATAAATGTCAGTACAAAGCTATTGCACGTCAATGTACACTCACTACCCGGTATGTCTCTTTATGAAATCATTTCGTTTCAACGTATGGCCACTATCATCAAGCAATGCTGAGAGATGACGCCATAAATGTCAATACAAAGCCATCATCACTACCCAGCACTGACAGATGACAAGGTCAGTCACCTCAAGTACATTTGAGTGTCTAGACATAAAATCGCGAATACACGCTGGATTCACTGACTCAGAGAACCATAATAAATGAACATCTTAGCGCTGAAAGCAGACAGAGAGAACATGACAAAGATGCTGCACACAAAATAAGGTGATAAAACATTCAGAGCTTAACATCTCTTGGTGAAAGACAGACATTTTCTAGACTAAAAAAGTGCATTCGTCTATGAATAGGGATGTTGAATATGAATTCCACAACATCTGTCAAACAGTACTGACATCACTGTGAGATGGGTCAAAGTCCTGATTGTTGGATAGGATAAAGAATGATTGTTGTGTTGTTAACGAGTTCCCGTCACAAATGGGTAATATACCAAAACGAGCACACAGAAATAACGAGTGATCCCCACTGTGTGAAGTGAGCTGGTATCCCTGCGGCATGAAGCGATGTGGTTTGTGCATCTCTTTCAGTGCAAAATACATGTTTTTCAAATTATATATCATTACTAACACCTAAAATCTCTCGTAGATAAAAAGGAAACTGTACACTTGCCTTGTTGCTGACAGAGTTGGTTTTCATTCACCAAAACCTGTAAGCGAAAGATCTGTAACGAGTTCCAGTGAATGTTGATAGTCAGCAGGAGCCATTTTCCCTTCGTTGCTAGGCTCTCATTCAGGGGAGAGCTTAGCTCCCCGCGTTGTCTTGAGTGCAGTGGTCTTGTCTCCTGAAGCACTAATTTTCCACTTGTATCTACTTATGCCGTTTTTGTCGGGTTTACATCGATGATACATAAAAAGACGTGCCACTGACTGCTAAAATAACTGCTGATTCATCTGACGTCAGATTTGGGCAGTGAAATGTTTTGTTCCCATTAGTGACAGTGGTTCCCGTTAATGACACAACAAACAGTACTCACTCTGAAGATCACATGCAGAGACTGACACTTGACTACCTCCATCTAATGCGTCTACGTTGGATTCTTCCAGTTGTAAATTTCCTGTCTGAGTATCGATGTATCTGTCCATCAGGAGGCTGTACGTTCAAATCACTATCAATCTTAAAAAAAAATTGTTAAAGCCCCGGCCTTAACTCGTTCACTCAGGACCGAGCATCCTATAGCCTTGTTGGGAAGAGTGGGTCCACACAGTCAAATCCCATTCATTTTACAGATTTGCTATTGAGGGTGTCACGCAGTTTCTATCTTAATGGAACTCATGGTATCTTGATCATCATCCCCATTGTCAGAACACCATCATTCATCGATATGTATTGAAAAGTGTCCCAAATTCTGTGACCCATCACACTCTGATCTCGTGGTGACCTCAGTTTGAGTTTTCCCTACTTCTTTCATGTCTGAGATAAATTCGAGTTGGGGTCTTCAATGTCAGTGATTCCTTGGGGCTGTCACTGGTGGGAAATGATAGTGGTCTCTTTAGAGGGGGTTTAATTGGTCACTCAGTAATGGCACCATGGCAGATTGATTACTGTCGTTAAGGGGGTTTAATAAGTAGAGTCCTTAGTAAGTTAGATCAACTCATTAAAGTAACTCAGCAACAGTGCAGTATCTCCTCTGCCGGGTGGCCCCATTAGAGCTCAACATTGCTGGTTTCCATGGGCTTCCTGGCACTTGCAGTTCAACTGAATGAGCTGGTAATCTGTTCAGGAACTGGAATGAGAGGCGTGGGTCAACACCACTAACATAGCACAGAAGATGGGGCATAAAAACAAAACAAACAAAACAAAATAAAACCACTATCACAGTTGATCATACTCCATTACCTAAATATATACTTTGATTTATGTAAGATTTCAGTCACATGAACAGAGGATATGTTGGAAATGGAAAGATTTCCATTAAAAATCTCCAAGAGTACGGTAGATTGTTTTGGACAAGACTTGAAGGCAAAATTAAAAAATATTTGTCGATTTTGATATTAGCAGTAGTTTCATGTTAATATTGAACGCAGAAAAACGAGTAGGTGAATTTCGAAATGCTGTGGTGAATTTCTTGTTATGAACTAGGGATATATGTAAATGTAACGACAGATGTAATCTAATGTCAAGAAAATTTCCATTTTGTAAAAATGAAAATACTTTCTTGTTAAAATGTGCAAAATAACCAACTTAAACCTTGGGGATAATTTTAACTTATTGAAACATTGCAGATGGTATTTTTTCATGACCGAATCTGTATGTATGAAAACTTAGGGTTATTAAGAGATCTGGGTATGTTTAAATGTTACTTATTGAAGGCAAGTAAAATTGTTTGAAAAACCTATAGCAGTACCAGAAGTATTTTGTAAGATTAGTTGATACTGATAACAGCTGTGATGTAAAATTATCGTGCTGTGTTCCATTCAGTTAGTTATATTTCTGGATCAAAATGACAGTCAGCATTCAAACAAACAGAAACACACGGAAATAGAACAAAATCTCGTATTTAATTGATTGCTGAAACAAGCCAATAGCAACGATCAGCCAACTATCATTTGACAAGTATACACTAAATGTAACAAAGAAACAAAATGTATGGCACATTCCATTTGTTGACCTGGAGAAAGTAACTCTGATATAGAATCATAAAGAGCAGGTAAATCAGTTTTACTACGAAGTGGAAGAAATACATAAATATATAAAATCGAATGGCAAAATGAAATACACTGAGATAGAGAGGGGGGAGGGTGGGTGGGATCAGGCGGTGTTAAAAAACCTGGAATAGGTGATAATCTGAGAAGATTAATTAACAAGTAAATTGTGACCAATGAATGAATCAATCAATCAATAACCAATGAATGAACGAATGAATGAATGGATCAATCAATCAATCAGTTGACTGACCACCTGACTGCTCAATCGATCAATTGATCGATAGAGAATAAATCAATAAATAAATAAACAAATAATAAATAAATAAACAAACAAGTCGATGAACATGAATATTATTGATTTTTTAACGAAATTATAATACTATTTTCCCAGTTCTTTCATCTCACTATAATCATTTATATTGTTATTTATTCTACTGTAAAATATTTCTTCTAGACTTCGTTATCTATCCTTTAAGGATAGTTATTGTTGTTTCATCTTAGTGAAAGAACAAGCCACTGCCATGATCTTTTAGTCGGTTATGGTTAGGACTTTAAGTTATTATACATTTTTAAATGTTGTTGTTATTGTTAAAACTATATCTCCTGAACCAAAGAAGCAGACAATTAAGACGAGAGGAGAAGAAAAGAGCACTCTCTCCCAAACAGACTTTAACATCGTACAATGCAAAGTATTTTTCCCGTTTTATTCACCAGACAAAAACATAATAATAATAATAATAATTATAATAATATATTTTATTTATATAGCGCAAAATCTTGATAAAATCAAATCTAAGCGCTGAGCGTATACATGCATACATACCTACATACATATGAGCGTATACATGCATTCATACATGCATACAAACTTACATACATAAATTTAAGCTGAGCGTATACATGCATACATGCATACATACATAAATCTAAGCGTATACATACATACATACATACATACATACATACGTACGCACATGCATACATAATAATTACAATATTTATATAGCGCAAAATCTCGACAAAATCAAATCCAAGCGCCGAAAAGACACACACGCACACACGCACGCACGCACACACACGCACACACACACACACACACACACACACACACACACACACACACACACACACACACACGCATGGCCACAAATGGGGAGAAAGAATAATAGCAATAAAAGCAAGAATAAAACCAATGGAAAACCACAGAGAGCACATCATATACAATTATATATTAAAACAAAGTGATTCCCCTCCGAGCGGAGACAGGCTGCAGAGGGGGGTTGAGTGAGGTTAGGATTTTATGCAGAGGAGAAAAGGTGAGTTTTGAGAGCGGACTTGAAGGAGACAAAAGTAGGTTGCTGACGGACTGAGAGAGGAAGTTTGTTCCAGGAGAGTGGACCAGAAACAGAGAAGGCTCGTGGACCATAGGTATTGAGCTTAGTGCGTGGAAAGCGAAAAGTCAGAGGATCGGAGGCAGACCGGAGGGTACGTGAGGGAACATAGATCTTAAGTAGGCTTGACAGGTAATCGGGGGCTGCGTTATTGAGGCTTTTGTAGCACATGGTGTCTAGTTTGTACTGTATGCGCTTTGATACAGGGAGCCAGTGAAGTTGTGCCAGGAGAGGAGATATGTGGTCAGCTTTTTTCTTTTTGAAACAAAACAAACACAGACGTTTGATATAGGGAAAGGGACAGAACTGGGTAGAGCTGGTTTTCCAGAAGGAGAGATAAGATGAGTTCTACCAGGATGTTTGTATGGGCTTATATAAAAACAGGAAATATGGGCAAGAACAGGAACAGGGAGGTGTGGGTGAGAAATGCAGGATCGTAAACGGAATGAATCTGCAGGATGCATAGTTTGTGTGTCTGGTGAACTCTAACAGATTGCCAAAACATATCTTAACTCCTGAACAAAACAAAAGCCTTTTCCTGCTCAGTCGATTGGTTCTATATATTGACCTGCCTGACGTTATCATTACACCCAACATGTTTTCATTTAATTTGTATAACTTAATAGAATTCCTAGCTAACAAATGAGTTTGAGGGCTAAAAAATCCAAGCCTTGTTGAATATTTTTTGCACAATTGCAGAGATCAAATTTTGACTCCCTGAAATGTTTTTGATTGCGCGATTTTATTCCTGTGCAAGATTTTCACACGCAGCCAGGTTGATACATTTACACATTATGAGAAAATAACAATATCTGTTTGTACTGTTATTGATTTTAGACTCAATGTTTTTGCCCAAATATTCAATAACAAAACGCAATCCTATTATTACTTTTATAAAACCCCATGTCCAGATGACGAAAACAGCTGTTACTATGAACTACAGCAGCTTCCCGTATTAGATAAATGCCTTTCAAAGACTTAATCATCACCACCACAACGGCAACAAGTATCGCTTTTTTCTTTCTTGCTTTCTTTCTTTATTCATTTTTAATAACAAACAGTCTAAAACTGGTAATATCTATCAAAAGCACTGTAGTACTTTGTCGTGATTTGATTTTGTTCCATTCATTAGCACTATGTATGTCTTTCTTTCTTCATTTATCTATTTCTAACCTTCCTAACTGCTGCCTACTCCTAAATATTCCCTACAGTAACCTTTCTTTCGCTATTCAAATTTTTGGTTTGATTATCTCAGTTTCAACATGAAACTTTCAAGGTACAGGATTCACACACACACACACACACACACACACACACACACACACACACACACACACACACACACACACACACATATATATATATATATATATATATATATACATACACATACGCTCTCTCTCTCTGTCTCTCTGTCTCTCTCTCTCTTGCTTTCTTGCGCATGTACACAGAAGAGAGCTAAACACCATGAGAAAATTAGCGGGAAAGCAGTGAGTTGTGCCAATAAGAAGATAAAAAATCGTCTAAACTCTGAGCACAGCTTCAGTTCATGGATGACAACAGACCATTGACAGAGTCCACAACCACGCTCTGCGAATCGTCATCAGCGCAATGATATCCATTATCATTGTGAAGACGAAACATACCAAAGACATATTTCCAGTGATGAAGAGATGAAGGTGTAATGCCTTGAATTAGTGCACCAAAACCAAAGCCTCAGAAGATCACCTGATGCACAACAGACATAAGAACTTTGTTCAAAAAGACTGAAAAAGATCAATCTTCATGAGACATACAGATTGCTGCAGAGAAGTGTCTAAAGACATCTACTAACAAAAGATAAGCTGATGAACATCATCATCTACACCTCAGTTCCTCATCTCACAACAAAACACAAGCACAGTGAATGACTCTGGTCATGTTTGAAGCACTAGAAACTGCAATGCATAGAAATACATGGTTGCTGTGAATGAGCTAGTATAGCCAGGACAGTGCTCTGTCTAGTAACAGCTATGGAAGTCTGCATTTGATTCCAGCCATTTTAGGAGTTTTGCTTCATTCGCTTTTCTTCGCTTTTCTGCCAGAGTATTGAATGTATATATGAATGGATTAAGAGCTGAGTTCAAAGGCAGTACAAATATACCCAAGGCTACATTCACTTCCCCAGGGACTGGAATATCAGTCACAGATAACATTCCACACAATCCAATTGGAAACCAACACATGAAATCTGTTACAGCTACACTGATTAACCGTCGTGCAATGGTTATGTCACGTGACACTTTCGTTGTGTTAGTTGTCATGGCATTCATTTGTACTGACCAGTAGATGAAAACCTGACCTGCAGAAATAAATAAGAACAACAAGAAATTAAGAACAATTAGTATACTGAAAGAATATGCTCGTCCTTCAAAATTTCGCCTTGTTACTGGCAGTGGAATACAGATACTTGTCTGACTGTAAAACTTCCAATGTGATGTCACTGGAAGTAAAGGCAACATGGCAAGGAAGCAGCCAATAAACCAGGTTATCACACAAGCCACTGCTGCTGACATTCTCCCAAAATGCAAGGAGCTGAATGGAAAACGAAGAGCAAGAAAACGATCGAGCGTGATAAGCCAGATGATCAGTGCTGATACTTCACTGGACAACAGTGACAGAAATCCTGCCACTTTACAGGCCACACTATTCATCCAAATGTCATCATAATGAATGTATTTACCATGGTACAGCTCATCAGCTACTCCAATGATAACAGTGTAGATACCCATCAGAAAATCAGCTAGGGTTAAGTTGGTGACAAACACACTAAAACCACTAGAAGACGTCATTGTACGTGCACACAAACGCAGGACAAAACTAAATACGTTTCCAGTGACTGACAAACTACTGATCAGCCAGAGAAATCCTCGATACATTTCTGACTGCAGTAAGTCTTTGCATGATGAAATTTCGTCTTTGGGGGCATGGCAAGATGTTCATCAAAAGTGTATGGGAGTATTTCTTTACAACACAGTTTATAGTTGTCTGCTGATATAATTTGCAAATTTGACAAACCATTAAAAATGTCAGATGGAAAGATTTTCACGGGACTATTGTCCAAGTATAACTCAGCTAAGCGTGGTGTGAAGTGTAAACCATTAGCACTAACAGTATGAATGTCAGTAAAAGATAAATTCAGTTTCTGCAGACGTTGAAACTGTGAAAAAGCTTTACTGTCCAACAGTGTCAGTGTGGTGTGAGACAGGTCAATCACAGATAACACTGCTTGCTTTGTAACAGAGGAGGGCACAGAGTGGAGTGAGGAGAGAGGATTGTTGGACAAGCACAACGTTTGAAGATTTTGTAAATCAGCAAAATAACTCATGTTGACATTCTGTAGTTTGTTACCAGAGAGGTCAAAAAAACCTCACATTAAATAATTTTGTTTCCTGCAAGTTGGTCAGAGAACACTGGGCAAGGACCACATGAATAAGGTAGTATTGTTACTGACAGTAGACAGAGTTATGCCTGAACCTGTGGCATCCAAGAAACGAAGCTCAGGAAAGAGTGATACAGAGAAATGTTGAAAGCACAAAAAAGTAAGACCTTGGCATAGACATTCCTTGGGACATGTCACACATGACAATTCGTCATCATGCATTGGACAGTGAGGCCAGTCATCACACAGGTAGTCACCATGTAGGCATATTTTGGAAGATCTGCATCGGAAGAGTCCTGGACAGATCATATCATCACATCCTTCTTCGTCCTCATGGTCAATACAGTCGTACATTCCATTGCATCGCGTGTAGACAGGTAAGCAGTCATTGTACATACCAGGACAACGATAGTGGGTGTCAGGACAGGACTCACTGGTACTCATTGGGGTGACAGTAAACATTCTGATGCCATCAAACTCGATGAGAACGGGAGATGGAAGCATCGTATCATGTTTCCCCACTGTTACAGGGCAGTTCTGTTCGTCTGAATTATCCAGACAGTGGGATACGTGGTCACATACAGTGTCATATGACACACACTGCCCATTAGTGCAGGTAAACATTTTCACACATGGAGGATGTTTACAGAATGACTCATCACTCTTATCCTGACAGTCAGATCTGAAATCACATACCAGGGTGTATGACAACGTGATGACGTCATCACTACATTTAAACATAGGAACTAAAATTGTGTGTTGGTGTTTTGAATGAAGCACGCCATGTACTTTTGAAATATGCCCAACAAAAGTACAAGGATGCCTGTGCCCTAGACCACAAATGTCATAATGGTGTGAACTACAAAACAGAAACGTATGAGTCACATGACCATCAGGACATTTCATCAGAGACTGATGTCCAGAATCCCACAATAATGTTGTGCTTTTTAACGATATGGAATGTGAATAGTGTCGGTTCTTTATAGTTGTATTCGTTCTCAATTCACAGATTATATCACAGGATAACATATAATTGCAAGTGTGTAAACTATTCTGCATAGTAAGGTAGAACACAATGCACAGTTTCTCATTATTGAACCGATTATACATATGTAAGTAGAAAGAATGATAAAGAACAGTCTTGTCATAGCTGATGATATTATTTCTATACATATTATCAAGAGACATATCTCCAATAAAATAACCAGTAAAAATGGGATCTGTATGAAACCAAGCATTGAACATTATTTTTTTATGTTTTTGTTTGACACATTTAGGCATTCCCATTGTGCCTCCAACTGAATGGCAGTATTCACTTGCTCTTTTGCCAGCATGAGTTTCAGAATCGTCAAATTTATTCAGAACATGTCTGCTGATCAGCCTGTAGCAACGGTTACACAATACTACTCCATCTTGACAGTTAGGATTGTTGAATGTACATTGTTCCATCCCTCCCTCTCCATGTTCACATTGTGTACTTTGGTTGATGCTGAACACTGGAAAAGTGATACACATGACACTATCATAGACTATTAGGTAAATCTCTGAAAGATTTAATAGATGTAGTTGTTTTTTTTTAGAAAACGTGTATGGTATTCTTATGCATAAAGAAACGACTCCACCTTCTTTTTTGTCGTCCTTTCCTACGCTGTACAGGACATTTTTATTGTGAAGTTTGATGATTTTCTCGCCAGGTTGGCGTGTTTCGCTTAAGCCTATGACATCCCATTTGATGTTTGCTATTTTGTTTTCGAGGCTTGTTAGGTGGCTTTTGTCTGAAAGAGTCCTGACGCAGAATGTGGTTACGTTGAGTGATGTTCATTATTTGAGGTCTTGGTTCTTTTGTTGATGTTTGGATAGCCGCCTTTGGAGCACATCATCCCTACCCTAGTATTTTCTTCCATTGTCTGACGTATGGACAGATGATGTGGTTGGGCCTTGGTTTAACTCCAGTGACGCAACAGGAACGGCCGACATTTCTTTTGTGGACTTTTACATATAGACGTAGACGTCCTCAATCTGGTCAATACAGGCAGCGACCATCGAATGGTATGTTTTGAATTAAAATTTGACACAAAGAAAGAACGATCAAAACTGTTCAATACCAAACCAGAACCAGTCAGGATCCATAAAGACGACAGTATCAACTTTCAATTGGAATTGAAAAACAGATACGATGTCCTAGCTGAAATGCTGAAAGATTCTAAAGACAACGAGGAATCACTCACGGATCTGAACAACAACATAATCAAACCACTCATCAAAGTTGGCAAAGAATTCAAAGTCAGAAACCTGAAGGCTGACAAGTTCTCACAGGCAACGGAGGATCTCATGAAAACACGAAGTCTTCAAAAAACTCTGGAAACAGCTCTGGAAACGATCAAATTGACAGAGCTCAACAAAACTATCAGGATAATGCAAAGAGAAGATATCCAAAAATACAGAACAACAACAATACAGGAAATCGTACAACAAGGAAGAAGTTTCAAAACAGCTAAGAAGAAGCTAGGCAATGGAAAAATCCAATTCACCGAAATCTTGGAAGAAGACGGCTCTCTGACCACCAACAGAGAACGCAACGTTGAAAGGATCAAGGAGTTCTATGAGAAACTGTACTCATCAGCTCGAGATGAACTTGACAACTAAGAGGACAAGACACTCAAGGAATTCGAAGGTTTCCCGAGAATTGAGACGTGGGAAGTGAAGTTCACCATCCAGCAATCATAGAAAGGTAAATCGCCAGGTCCACATAACGTCACAATAGATCTCCTCGAAGCTGCATGCTATATAGTCCACGAAAAAATTGCCAATTTATTCAATGAATGTCTCAAGCAAAGCAGAGTACCAGACGACTGGAATGAAGCGACCATTATATTTCTATATAAAAATTACCGTCCAATTAGCCTGTTAAACAACATCTAAAAACTGTTTACGAAGGTTATTACAAACAGGATCGCAAACACACTTTAGGTGAACCAACCAAGAGAACAAGCCGGCTTCTGAAAGAGCTATTCGACACAAGACCATTTATGTGTTGTCAACCAGGTCATCGAGAAATGTACAGAATATAAAATCCCTCTAGTCGTGGGTTTAGTCGATTACACCAAGGTCTTTGATTGCATAGAGATCCCCAACGTCATCGATTCCATCCAGAAATAGGGAGTAGGCCCCGTTTACGTCAACGTTCTCTGGCACATCTACAAAAACGCTAGATCATACGTCCGTCTCTACGAGGTGTACAACAAGGAGACAACAGTTCTCCAAAGTTATTCATGACAGTGATGGAACACGCCTTCTGAAAACGAAACTGGGATAATCAAGGAAACAGAATAGATGGCGAATACCTGAGCCATCTCACATTCGCAGATGATGTCATAATCTTGCTGACAGCAAAGAACGTCTAAGCTGAATGCTTGTAGAACTGAACGAAACCAGCTTAAAAATTGGATTGAGCATGAACATGACGAAAACTAAAATCATGTACAACGACTATGTGGAGGACAAAGACGAAACGATCGTAACTGACAGCCACACAATAGAAAAGGTCGATCGCTATATCTACCTTCATTAGTATATATCAATGAACTCAGCCCCTAAGAAACAAGAGACAAGATGTCACATTACGCTCGGATGGTAGGCATTTGGTAAAGCAAGCGCAATCTTAAAAAATAAAGATATGACAATTGCATTAAAACGTCGAGTGTGTAACACATGTACAACGCCGACTGTGACATATGGAGCTGAAACATAGTACTTAATGCTACCAATTTTGAAGAACAAGGTCTCCCAACAGTGTAAAAATCGCTACTCACAGTTCCGTAGCTTTCGATGGCGTTCTCGCCATCTTCGTCAGCGCTCTAATGCTGTCTGCGTGAATCTCTACTCAGATCTCGCGAACATGGGATGAACCCAGTTCACGAGATCGAATCAGAGAATGGTACACCGGGGGCAGGGTGTAACGGCCCCGGTCCCTGTTGAGCGGGGGGTTGGTGGCTGCGATGTAGATGGCCTCCTTGACTCCTCGCTGGAACCACTTATTTTCTCTGTCCAGGATGTTGACATTGTCCGCACTGAATTGATGTTTTTCGGCGTGTAGGTGAGCTCCTACTGGAGAAGAGTCCCTCTTGTGTTCTGTTAGTCTCTTCTGAAGGGGGCGTTCAGTTTCACCGACATAATGTTGGTTACAGTCCTGGCAGTCTATTCTGTATATAATGCCAGCTTTGTCGAGTTTGCTGGTTTTGTCCTTGGGGGTGACCAGCTGGCTGCGTATGGTGTTGGAAGGTTTGGAATGTACAGCCACCCCCAGTTTTCTGATCTTTCTGGACAGAGCGTCACTCACACCTCCTACGTATGGGATGGTGATGTGTCCCTTGCGCTGGTGTTGTTTCACTGGCTGTTGGGATGCGGTGTTGGATTTCCTGCCTCCCGGGCTGTTCCAGGCCCACTTTTTGTAGCCCGAGATGGTGAGCACTTTTTTCAGGTGGTTTGTCTCCTTGTCTTTTGCCTCTTGGGTACTGCATATGGTGTTAGCTCTGTGGGTAAGGGTTCGAATCACTCCCAGTAGTACTTGACGAAACGTCAGCTCCTTAAACTGCGAACCATGCAAAGGGCCAACGAACGGATCATGATGGGAATCACCTGGAAGACCTGAAAACGGCGGCATGGGTAAGGGAAAAAACGAAAGTCCAAGACATAATAGACACAGTTTGTGAAAGACAGTTGAACTAGGCTGGTCATGTCATCAGGAGATCTGACAACAGATGGACCACCAAAGTGACGCACGAGATCCCTTGAAGCCAAAAAAGGAACAGAGGTCGCCAGAGAACCAGATGGCGAGATGATCTAGGAAAGTTCGACAAACAAATGACCAGAATAGCAGTTAACTGGCAACGGTGGCGTGCAGAGAGGAAGGCTTATGTCCAACAACGGACCGAAACAAGCTGGCTGAAGGACGTATAGTATATCTTCTTACGAGATGCGTGTTCAAGGCCGCATTTATTCACAAAGAATTGTTTTATGCTCCAATGACTCGATCAGTAATGTTTGGCAAATAATAGTAATTGTGAATTTGCTTTCAGGTTTGTTTGGATTTCCTGGTAATATGCGTTGAGACCATCAAATGCTTGCCACATTACGTAAATGTGACAAACAAAATGCATTGTTCAAAAACAAAACAAAACAACAACAAAAAGAACAATAAGAACAACAAGAACAACTACAAGAAGAACACCATCACCAACAGCAACACCACAACAACAAATGGGTAATGACTCCTGAAATGGAATCTCATAGTAACAATACTCAGGATTGTGTGTCATGACGTGCCTCTGATAATGCAGTGAGTTCAAAATTTAATTTTCACGATAAAAAGAAAAAAGAAGCAGAGTAATAAAACATGGCTGTGACGCAACCGAATATAACGTCTGAATTCACGTTGCACAAAACAACAACAAAAACAACAAATAAACAAACAAACACACAAAAAACTTGCATGTTATTTCTCTGCAACAGAAAAAGGCACATTAGTAACAAAACATACATAACATAATGAGGCAGTTGAATAGTAAGGAATATATAATACTCGTTGGCAATCAAAATACATGAGGTATATAGTAGCAGTGTTAACTTTATCACAATCATTTAATAGTGAACATCTGGAATACACAAGCCAACATTTTAAATACATTCGATTGAAGCGTTTCTACTGATTGAGTCTCTTTTGCTATGAAAACAAATCTGACACAAACTTTTTACATTTTCAATACATTTATTAAGCAACAGCATCCACAGATACACTGTCTTTGATAGGATCACAATAATCAAATTAACAACCATTCAGATGTGAGTAATCAGCCCCCTCACCAACATACCTAATTACGCCTAAATTCGTTTATATTAAGCACAAAGACGTGAGTGTGTCGTGTGGACTTCTCTGGTTTGTTGGTAAAATAATCGCCCAGAGTTTTAACTTTTGAAATGTTTCCATATAAAATTAAAATGTGGTGTGTATTTATTGCTACTGTGCATTGTTTACATTGATATCTAACCAAATACAATTGATTCTTATTAACTGAGCTTTAGTTCCAATCTATCTGATTGCCTGAACAAAAAGAGATGTCCGTGTCCATTTAACAATTTGGTGCCATTTGCAATATGGGAGGTGGAAAGTTCTGCACGTCTTGCTGTTTTCTCTTGAATGTTTTCTCATTACTTTACGCCAAGAACATTAGCACAAAGTGAAGTACAATAGTAGTAGCAGAAAAAAGAGTTGTTTGATTAATGCTGTCAAAAAGACGAGAATTGATCAGATACACCAGAAGTAGAGAACTGATGAGCAGAAACAACAGTTCATCAGAAGAAAATAAAGTTTTTTGTCATCTGGCTAGAATACAGCCCTGCCAACAGACTCATGAAGCATACAAAAAAAAATAAATGAATAAGCAAGCTAGCAAAAACAGAGGAAATTCAATTTGGATTTACAGGTAGAAACAGACTACACAAAAACAAAATGAAAATACGAAAGAAACAAACAAAAGAAAACAATATTGTGAAACCGGGTTGGTGTTACATCGTAAACTACTACTGTCAATTCTATATAAAAATTAAAGGCCAAATTTCTTGCACTCGTTTTCAAGTCCATAAGACGTTAATGTTCGTGCATGAAATAGCATTTTTTTAAGTTGAAGACAATATAATACTTTTACTTTATGTGTGCTGTAATAACCTATGATGTAATATACAAGTCTTGTATCATTTTCATTGTATCTATTGATCAGAAAGACTGATACATTCTCATTTATGGATTTACACTGAAGACTGGAATACAGATTGATGCTATTTCATAAACAACATGTAACAAATACAATTTTCATTTGAATTTGTACTTCTAATTGTGGCCTCCTTCACTATGCTATGAAGCTGTTTTGTGGCAGAATGGTTGAAACTTTCGCCTGCCAATAACTAAACTTGAGGTTCCAGGGCTGACTCCCGTAGAGGCCTCGATTTGTCTCCTCAGTTTGACCAGAAAATCAAATTGAACTTTTAGTCCTTTGGAAGATGATGAAAAACGAGTCGGACCCGTGTGCCTTCTGGCTGCGTACTTTCAAGATCCCACGGCAGTTGAAAATCGTGAAGAGCAGGGCACTGCCCGGCTGCCTTGGTATAAAACTCTGGAGAGATAGGTTGATTTTCCAGGTCCCACCCACGTAAGACCAATTAGCCTTCTTGCCTGTCTGAAGTCTAGGTTACAAAATGTGAATATGATATAAATTTGAAGCGATGGAGAGATGATGGGCGCCGTCCTCGTGGTCCTGACCTTTGGAAAAGTTGAGGTCCCTGCCACCTTACTCCCCTATGACCCCAGGGTTTTGGAACTATGTAGGTAAGCGCTCAGGACCTGGCCAGCTCATGGGTTTATGTGAAGGCTTAAGGCTTTTGCCGTGATCATTCCGGATCTTCTCCATCACATGCATCTGTGACGTAAGTGCATATGGAATTCATTTCGAGTACAGAGACGTTCGCTCGAGAAATTGAAACTGAAACTGACACTTTCAATGAAAATGTATTAACTGTAGGTGATATCAACATCTGCTTGCATCAGCCCACAAATCTTACCACAGTTAAAATTCTAGAGCTGATAAATATGGACTCTTCCTGTCTGTTATTACTCATATCAATTGTGGTGACCACATCCTTGGTTGGATGATTTATCAGGTGAGCTGATAACCAAATTCTAGATTCAACAAAAATCGACTATACATTGTCTACCAATGATAAATGTGTAGTGTCCTATCTTCAAACCAATGTTCGTGTAAAGCGTTTGGAGAAAAGGAATGTCACCATCATCAACAGAAACGCCTTTCAAGAACACTGATGGTCCTCACTCAACTTAAAACTCAATCCTATCCTCGTCAGCAACACAAGCACTTACAATCCAGGCTAGACTTTTATGCAGTTCCACGGAAGGCTGATTTAGCAAGGCTGTTGGTTCTTGTTACATGGGCATACCAACTTTTCTTGTTTTTAACCGAGTCGTCAGATCTTCATATTGTTCAGAGTGCTGCTTGATGGTTTGGAACACTTATTCATTGTTGATTTGATCAGTGTATCCGATGTTTAGTATCTTGCGATATCTTCTCAATTTCCAAAATTAAATATGCTGTGAATGTCCATGTCTTGTATGTATAATGGAAGATAAATATACCAGTGCATGTAAGCGTGTGATCTGCTTCATAGAGATGTTCTGATTCTTTTACATAGATTTCAGCATGGAAAGTGCTTATGTTCTTTGCTGCCCTGGAGAGGATTTCTGGTTTGGATCCATCATGGCTAATCATGGATCGAAGGGAAGTGAATAATTGAACAGTTTCTATCTTCAGTCCATGTACAATTACATCCATAGTGATAGAAGTCTTGTGGCTGGCCATCAACTTTGTCTTCTCAGCGCAAACTTCCATGCCATATCTTGTCGAGTTTTCATCTAGCCTTTCAACAAGGATAGCGAGTATCTGGTCGTGCCTGCCAGGCCATCAATACTATCTCCAAAGCTAAAGTTCGTGTGCAGACAAAATGCGACCCTGACAAACATCAACCAAATCATGGATCCACTCTTCAGTGACACCCAGTATATCAAACATTTGTACAGTGTGACAAACAATCTTCAAGCAAAATCAAACCTATTTTGTCTTCAGTGTTCTCTTCTATTGAACTGACTCTGAAATTTCCTTTTTCAAAAGTAAGATCAACACATTTGTGGTAGGCTCGACTGATTATTTACTTCAACATCAGCCACATCTGTTGGTGAACATCCATTTTACGGATTGGTTTTTCTTTCTTTTCAAGTAGTGTCAAAATAAACTGAAAAGTGTGATTGTGAACTTAACACAACAATCCTGCGAACTTGATCCACTCTTTTTTGACTGTCTTGACACACACTAATGAATGAATATTGTATATAGATATTATTCCTCAGATTACAAGGTAGATATGGTCTGTCCTTTGCTTAAGAAACCTCAATGGACCCCATTCAGCTAAAACTACTGGCCAGTTTTCAACTTCTCTTTTTTTTCTCAAAAGTGATTGAAAGAATTATCCTCTCTCGCCGTTTTGGTCATCTCAGTTCTGAGGATTTTCTTGATCCACACCAGTCTGCCTACAGAGCTGGTCACAGCTCAGGAACAGCTGCTGTAATTAGGGTCCTTTGTTATCTCCTTGCTGTTCTCGATAATGCCAACAGTTCAAGTTTTTGTCTCGTTGAATTATCAGCTGCTTTTAATACGATTGATCATGACATTTTTCTTTCTCAGTTCGAATCACATGGAATCCGTAATCTTGGGCTTTTGTGGTTTAGATTCTATCACGGTGGGCACACTGAAAATGTTCCAATCAACGGCCTCTACTGTCCCAAAACATTTCTAAAATATGGCGTTCCACAAGCGTCAGTTCTTAGACCTGTACTGCTCGTATATTATACAAGGTCAGTAGCTAATGTCATTGCTCCTCATTCCCTGTCACATGAAAGTTTTGCAGATGATACTCAACTCTGTATCACTGTACCAGTTTGACAGATGTTGATCAGATGACTTTTACCACTCAGAATGGTGTAGCTAACGTACATTTTTGGGGTGACAGAATAAATTTCAGCTAAATGATGAAAAATCGGAAGCACTACTCATCCATCTACTGAAACTTCAAAAGTGTTGCTTTCTTGCATTTGCCACTGCAATGTCTATTAATGACACTGACACTCCATTGGTCGGTGGCCTCTTTACATCTCAGGAATTGATAGTCTGCACCAGGAGGCATTGTGGTCATGACGTGCACTTTCTGCTGTGGCTGTGCAGGCCGATTCTTGAGTGGCAATCTCTGTCACATCTGCCACATACACATTGAGTCGCTGTTGTCTGGTTTCTGGAACGTTGCTTCCGAAGAGCCCTTTTCTCATCTGCACTTTCTGCTCTCCCCCTCTCCGCATTCACATCGCCTTGCTGAACGGCTGTCCGCCACGCTGCCCTGTCTTCCACCAGAGTCTCCCAAGAGCCTGGGTCAATCCCTGAGCTTCTAAGGTCCCTTTTGCATGCGTCTACAAAGCGTAACTGTGGGCGTCCTGGAGTTCGCTTCCGGTTTGCCAGTTCGCCATAGAGAACGTCTTTTGGTATGCGTCCATCCTCCATTCGACGCACATGGCCGAGCCAGCGTAGTCTGCGTTGGCTTAGAAGTGCAAAGATGGTCTGTAGGCCCGCACGATGGAGGACCTCTGTGTTGGTCACCTTGTCTTACCATTGGATGCCGAGGATGCGTCGCAAGCAGCGGAGATGGAAAATGTTGAGCCTCTTTTCTTGGCTGGCGTATGTAGCCCAGGCTTCATTTGAGTAGAGAAGTGTGCTCAACACACATGCTCTGTACACCTGCATTTTGCTGTTCGCAGTGAGACTGCTGTTGGACCAGATCCACTTGTTCAGTTTAGCCATAAGAGATAAGGCCTTTGCAATTCTGGCGCTGATTTCAGCGTCCAGAGAGAGGTTGTCACTTATGGTGGACCCCAAGTACTGAAATCTGTGGACAGTATTGAGGTCGTAGTCTCCAATGTGTAGAGATGGTGGTTCTTCACAGCCTTGGCCTAAGATCTCAGTTTTCTTCAAGCTGATTGTGAGACCAAACTCTCTGCAAGCGTGGGCGAAGCGATCAACGAGCCTCTGGAGATCTTGCTCACTGTGGGAAGCCAGCGCAGCATCATCTGCAAAGAGAGCTTCTCTGATGGTCTTCTTTTCCACATTAGTTTTGGAACGAAGCCTGGCAATGTTGAAGAGTTTTCCATCGGTCCTTGTATGAAGATATACCCCTTCTTCAGATCTGCAGAAGGCATAGGTCAGCAACATCGAGAAGAAGATCGCGAACAGAGTTGGGGCAAAACACATCCCTGTTTCACTCCGCTGCTGATTCTAAAAGGCTCTGATGTGGCACCATTATAGCACACAGTGCTATGCATATCCTCGTGGAAAGACTCGATGACAGGTGACAGTCTTGGGGGGCAGCCGATTTTCTTCAAAAGCTTGAAAAGACCACTCCGACTGACCAGGTCGAACGCTTTCGTGAGATCAATGAAGGCGAGGCAAAGGGGCATGTGCTGCTCGCGGCATTTTTCCTGAAGCCGCACTGGGACTCAGGGTAGATTCGAGCTGCCAGCCTCTGAAGACGGGTTAAAACGAGTCTGGAGAATGCTTTCCCAACAATGCTGAGGAGTGAGATTCCGCGATAATTATTACAATCACTGCGGTCGCCCTTGTTCTTATATAGAGTCACTATCCGGCGTCTCTCATGTCTCTTGGAATGAAGCCTTCCTTCCAGCACATGCACAAAAGTTCATGCAGCTCGTTGAGAAGAGCAGGCTTCCCACACTTGATGAGCTCTGGAGGTATTCCATCTTCACCGGGGGATTTTCCCGTCGCCAAACCGTCAATCGCCTTGCTTAGTTCTTCAAGGCTTGGCTCAGCATCCAACTCCTCCATGACAGGCAAGTCCTCAATGGCATTGAGGGCAGCATCGGTGACAGAGTTCTGCATGGAGTACAGCTCCAGGTAGTGTTCTACCCATCTCTCCATCTGCTTTGCTGAGTCTGTGATGCTCTCTCCTGCTTTGGACTTAAGAGGAGCTGACTTGGAGGCTGCTGGACCAGTCGCTTGTTTGATGCCAGCGTACATGCTGCCAGTGTTGCCTGAATCTGCTGACTGCTGAATACTTGTGCTTAACTGTAGCCATCAGTCGTTGGCGCATCGCCGAGCAGTTTGTTGGGCCTTGCTGCGGGCAGCTCTGTAAGCATCACGAGTAGTTTGGATATTGTTGTTTTTGTACGCAAGTAAAGCCTTGCGTTTCGCTTCCACCACTGGTTCCATTTCCTGCCAGTTTGCCTCAAACCAGTCGGGATTCTTTCGTTCTTTTTTCCCAAATATACTCAGGGCGGCCTGATAGATTTTGTCCTTTACGTGATTCCACTTTTCCTCAGCGTTTTGGATCTCTGAGCCACCCTTGAGCGCTTCATTCAGGGTTTCTACAAACTCCCCAGCCTTGGTCGGATCGGACGTGCGACAGGCATCAATCCTTGGGCGACCTTTCTTCTTTGAGTGGTGCAGTCTTCTGGGTAGAAGCTTGATCTTGCTGCGTACCAGGGTGTGGTCTGTGTCGCAATCAGCGCTGTGGAAACTCCTCGTTTGAGGACGTTGTTAAGGTCCGACCTCCTTGTTAAGATGATGTCGAGCTGATGCCAGTGTGGGATCTGAGTTGGCGCCATGACACCTTGTGCTTCTCCTTATTGTTGAAGAAAGTGTTGGTGATGGCCAGCTTGTGGTAAGAGCAAAGTTCCAGGAGTCTTTGACCGTTCTCATTTTGCTTCCCAACACCATGATGTCCAATGCTGGTTGGCCAGGCCTCAAAATCAGCACCTACGCATGGTTCAGGTCTCCCAATATGAAGAGACCTTCCTTGCTGGGAACTCCTCTGACAACAGCATCCAGGGCCTCATAGAACTGGTCCTTGACGTCGGGTGAGGAGCTTAATGTTGGGGCATAGGCACAGATGAAGTTGACTGTGCCTGAACTGGTTGTCATTTTTAGGGTGAGCAGTCTCTCCGTACCTCCCGTGGGGAGCTCTACGGTTGCTAGAAGGGAGTTCTTTACAGCGAAGCCCACACCATGAATACGTGGCTCCTCTGGGTTCTTCCCCTGCCAGTAGAACGTATAGTTCTTCTCACGCAGTGATCCGTCTCCAGGTAGCCTTGTCTGCTGTAATGCAGCGATGTCGACGTTGAGTCGCTGAAGCTCCCTGTCTATCACAGCCGTCTTCCGCATGTCATCTAACAGCTGTAGATCGCTGTCAAAACCAGGACACATTGTCCTTACATTCCAGCTTGATATCAGAAGAGCTGGCATCTTCTTTTTCTTCTTTGTGTTGCCTGGTGCCTGGTATTTACAATCTGTATGTCAAGTTTCCTCTAAGCTCCAAGCACCCATTGGAGCAAACAGGTTGTGGCGGGGTAACACCTTACTGACTGGGGCTGCCCAGCTTGAGGCAGGCGGTAGCTACCAAATGGAATGCGAAGATTCCTCCCACCGTCGAGAGTACCCCTGGCACCCGGGTCTATGCTAAAAAAGCCTAGGCTTAAAACCAGTATCTGCTACTCTCCGTGTTTGTCGATGCTGTGTTACCAGCGAATCTGGAGTGACCTCTCCAAGTGCAGGCCTGGGCAAGTGAATATGGAGGACGAGCTGTTGCCCATGCAGCAGATCCCCCCTCTCCTCGCCACTAGTGGAATCCATGGGAAAGACAGAGGCCTGTACGCCTGGTACCAGGGGTGACGCAGGAGTTGCCAGAACGAGGTTGTAGACAACGACGAACTGCCTTAGGGACTCTGACTCCGGATTTTTCCTCGAGATTTACTTCTGAAGCCTTTCTCTTGAATGGGTGTAGCCGTGAGGCAGTGGAGGTTTGAAATCGGAGTTTTCCTTCTCCTAGACAGGCTGCCTTCCTGAGCTGACGAGTCCCATCTACCCGATGCAGTGATAATATCATATCACCCCTCACGTGGTTTGGCACGCCTGATAAATACATATGTGTAGTGTTAAATTGGATCACGAACTTTCCATTATACATTACATTTCCAGCATTTGTGGACTCAGGGAAACCAAATGCTGTTCGTCATTACCTTTCATCTGATACCACTAAGGTACCTGTTTTTACTTTATCTATTCTACTCGACTTGACTATTGCAATGCACTCTTGGTTGGTCTTCCAAAACATGTTCACTACAGGCTCCAGAACATCCTAAATAACGCTGTACTGGTCGTTTTCAGATCTTTTAAATATGAGCATAAATCTTGTCTTCTGAAATCATTGCATAGGCTTCCTGTTTAACTTCGAATGAGTTACAAACTCTTCGTTATTCTTTTTATCTGTCTCTACAAAAGCTTCTCACATCCCTTTAATACTTTTAACATCTATGAACTAAGCATACAAATTCAAGGATTTTGTGAATCCGGAATGCTTTGCACTCAATCTTTCAAAGGTAGGAGAGATTTTTTTCTTGCAGCACTGTGTTACGAAAACATTCTAAAGACGCTGGAGGTTCTTCAACAGGTATGCTGGACGACTCT
Organism: Monoplex corrugatus; assembly: GCA_030674185.1. Taxonomy (NCBI): domain Eukaryota; kingdom Metazoa; phylum Mollusca; class Gastropoda; order Littorinimorpha; family Ranellidae; genus Monoplex; species Monoplex corrugatus. Next base: position 4,217 of record JAPXFY010000403.1, on the reverse strand, counting down.
GACACGAAAAAAAAACCCACAATGTTTTTGTACCCACATTTGAACGAACGTCTTGACAGAAACTGAACTCCATAGATAATAGACAGAGAGGTAGATACTAGAAAGGTAGATATCAAATAGGTAGATAGATAGGTAGATATTATAGATAGGTAGATAGATAGGTAGACATTACAGAAGGTAGATAGATAGATAGATAGATAGATAGATAGATGGAGGGTTAGACAGATAGATAGGTAAATAGGTAGATAGATAGATAGATAGATAGAAAGATAGATAGATAGAACAATTGACAGATAGACAGGCAGATAGCTAGCTAGATAGATAGACAGACAGACAGACAGACAGATAGATGAAGAAAATGACTACTGGAACATGCAACCAATCTAAATGCCACTTGTGAAAAATACAAAAAGAAATTCAACATTAGAAAATCCAAAGCACTAAAAATCATCAGAATATCGGGCAACCTTAGCATCGACATCACTGTCACTAAACATAAACTAGTCAGCGAATTCAGCAGCCTTGCAAAATTTTAACTGATTATATACCCATGTCAGACCTAGACCCTAGATAAATTTGTAGATCATAAAATTACCATCTGAGAAATGCATTGTTTAAGAAACGCTTTCAACAAGACTAGACCTGACACAATCGAAAATACCTAGATCAGACAAATGGGGACAACACAATTCCACCATCATGTTCATTAGCAGAAAGTTAAGTCATTTGTTCCTCTGACCAAAATGCAACCCCACCAGCTGACTTAACAAACATACAAAATAGACGGATTGAAAGCAAAACGCAGACCACAGAAAACCTGAACCATTGGTGTGAAAATGACCTTGACGTTACACGGCATCTCTCCTACGACCGGATTAACTAGTGTACTAAGAAAATAAGGGATGGATAAGATTCAGTATGGTAAGGCAATGTTGTAGACTGGTGAGATAGGGAAGGAAGATTTTGTTTCACGTGGGGAGCGTTCGGTGTTCGGGAGGCAGTTTTCTGTGTGAAAGGCAGTTTTCATATGGGACGCGGTTTTCATGTTTTGGGCATAGAGCTTGTGTTTCACTAAAGTTTGTATGTAAACAGTGATGGGAAAAACCTGTAGTGTTATCCATATATTCAAATTTATGTCACTTCGGTTTCAGCTCACCTGGCAGGAGGAGTTATGGGAAGTGTAGAGGAAGTCATTACTGTTTCAAACAGAAGAATTGTAGTGTTGTTGCTTGGTTTGATACCTTAGAGCCCTACAGTCTGTGTATCCACGTAAACATGTATCTCTGAGAGATATCACAACATCCCCAGATGGTATGAGATGGAGGTGCTTAGTGTGAAGTCTTGTCTTGTAGTCCCAGCTCTGCCGTCTTTGTCATTATAAAAGTTTTGGTATGTGAAAGTCAGTATGATATTGCACACGTACAGTTGAAGTTCAGATGTCAGTAGTTATAAATTGAAAGATAAAATGGGGTAACGGAATTGACGTTGAAACAACCGGTGGTGTGTGCATAGTGATGTAGTTAGTTAAAAATTGATGCTAATACTAATGCTTAATACTTTTCTAATATTTTATAGTGAATGTTAAGTTGCGTATTAGACAAGCAAATCGTATAAGAATTGTGTGCAGTGCAGATAGCTGGCAAACGTGAATTGTACGCTTTGGAACGAGATCGTGATAAGTCGTGGGTCCCTAACGGAAGACTTATCAGAGCTTTAAAAGTCGAGCATAGCGTAGTCATAGGCCACTCAAAATATATAGCATGGCCCACAAAAGTTGAATGCTAGGTATTGCTTGCTATTGTATGGATTAAGTGGATGAGGTTATTGTGACATCTATGTTGCATAGCACACCATATGGCTGGAATGAATGACGACTATTTTTCATAAAAATCTTATTTCAAGTTGAAATAGTGTGTGTTGACAAATGAAATGGTTGATACTTGACGGCCAGAATTGTAAAAAGTATCTACTAAACTCCAGACATTTAAATGTGTGAATCATAATTTGTTAACAAAGTACATGGAAGAATGGCAACATCGTAATTGCGAATAATTTCTATAAGGAGAGATTATTCCTAACACATTCGTGTGAAGAAGATTATTGCTGAACTTAGTCGTTGTGAGGGTGATGCTGCACGCTGCACCCAGAACATTTATTGGTAGGAATCCATAACTTAAGGCGAAGTCGTGGCACCATTCCGTTCGTTACATGTTTGGTGTCAATGGATATGTTACACTTTGATAAGACTTGGTTGCTTGAATGAGCAATACTATGAAATATTATTGAAGAAAGATTGGGATGCAGCTAGTTAAAAAAAATGATACAAATAAATTGGAACTTCATATTCATGTGCATGTATCGCTGTGCGAGAAGTGAGCACTCGATTTTGTTGTTATGACTTTAGTTATCGCATGTGTTGTCCAATGAAGAATAAGTTTGAGGCTGACAATATATGATTTACCAATACTGAGACGTGTTAGGATTTCGGCAATGGCCTATGTGGTCGGCTGTGCTATGAACATGATGTGATTTGATTTGATTAAGGCATCTTGGCAAAATTCAGTGTGTGCGTCATAAACACGCACGTACGCACGTGCAATTGCACACAAGAGTGCATTGTACCTGTACTTAATGCGTATGTACGGGGATCACACACAAGCTAATGCTTATGGCCACAGATACTCCACTACAGATATACGTGTGAGCGAGCCACATGTTCACGTGTACCTATGTAGGTATGCTTTAAAATACTCGTAGGAACTGGATGTGCTCATAGTTCATAAATATGGATATATTTACATTTGCGCTTATTATCAGTTAAGGTTGTATATTATGATATACGTTACAAAGTTCACATAAGTGCAGAACGAAGATTGTGGAGGTCTGGTTATGGATTATAAGTCTTAGGTTAGTGGCTTAAGAACAATATTGTGTTCTAGACTGACTCCTTTCTTTTCTTCCCATATCGTCCATGTTACTGTGAGGTGCCACTGGCTGCCCTCCATTGGATTTCCTGTGCCACTGCCAGCTGTTGGCAGACGGCTTGTGTGACTGCCAGACATTGATGGAATCTCTGTGTGACTGCCAGCTGTTGTTGGATTCCCTATCTGACCTCCAGCCATTGCTGGATTACCTATGCGATGGCGAGAATTGTTGGAATCCTTGAGCGATTGGCGTTTCCTCAGTAGTGTTTATTTTCCATAAGAAGTTTCTGAATTGTGGACTGTGTGAGTCAGCTGATATGAACTAGTGGCTGCCATTGTCTTCATCGGCAGAATTCCTGTGCACCTGTATTTTCGTCAGCAGTGTTTTTCCATAAGACGATCCTGAATTGTGGATAGTGTGGGTCAGCTGATATTAACTAGTAGCTGCCATTGTTAGGTATATGGACTTGTGATGGGGAAATGTTGAAATGTTATGCGAGTGAGAACATGTGGGTGTGTGTTAATAAAGAAATGTGTGTGGAAGTTTGACCTGTAGGTGTTGTGTTGTTGTATGAATGTAAGAAGGTCTGTCTCTGTCTATCACTCTATAGTTTAGGTCTTAGTGAGCCTAACATCCTCTTCAGGCCCTCCAGCCATCCCCTGACGAGCAGGTCTTTTCTCTCTGAGACACCCAGGGTGGTACAAGCTGAATGATAAAGAAAGAAAGAAGAGGGGAAAGACCATTTGTTTCAAACGTATTGCTTTCAGACAATTGCAATGTCTTCTGATGAGGTTGCCCATGAAACGTAAGCTGACACCACCACAATGACTGAAGCATTAAGCTGGGCAGCAATGTTTATGTACCAGGTTGGGATTTAACCTTGGGCTTGAGATCTTGAGTCCATGTGTCTTCTAAAGCAAGTAAGCAAGCAAACAAGCAAGCAAGCAAGCAACCAACCAACCAACCAACCAACCAACAAAAAGAGCATCTGTGCTTTGCCTGAGGATCAAAATAACACTGGCAGTATTGCATGGCTCTCAAATCAAATTGGTTAACAGGGCTACTGACGAGTATAAAAACCTTATATATGAAAATGTTATACGATAAACGTTCATATTTTTGTTTCAGTTCATGTTGTAACTGTGGAGTGTATATTCAAAGCCCTTATGTCACTAGAAATAAAGGGGCCATCTTAGTATCGTTGGTTTTTGTCTGCTCCTGTCCATCTCTCTGCTTATCTCGTCCTTACGTAAAATCGTTTAGCGTCGTCTCTTGGTAAATTCATCTTTCTA
>JAPXFY010004034.1:0-19385 GCA_030674185.1 Monoplex corrugatus | reverse complement strand
GTGTGTGTGTGTTCGTATGTGTGTGTGTGTTGCTTGTGTGTTTGTGTGTGTGTGTGTGTGTGGATGTTTGTGTGTGTGTGTGTGGGATGTTGTGTGTGTATGTGTGTGTGTGTGTGTTTGCTTGTGTGTTTGTGTGTGTGTGTGTGGATGTTTGTTGTGTGTTGTGTGTGTGTGTGTGATGTTTGTGTGTGTGTATGTGTGTGTGTTGTTTGTGTGTGTGTGGAATATGTATGTGTGTGTGTGTGTAGAGAGAGAGAGAGAGAATGTGTGTGCTTGTGTGTGTATATGTATGTGTGTGGATGTGTGTGTGTGTGTGTGTGTGTGAGTGTGTGTGTGTGTGTCGTGCGTGTGTGTGTGCGCGCGCACGTGTATGTGTATGTATAAGTGCCTGTCTGTCTGTATGTATATTATGCATGTATGTATGTGTGTATGTATGTATGTATGTACCTACGTATGTATGTATGTATGTATGTATGTACGTACGTACGTATGTATGTATGTACATGTATGTATGTATGTATGTATGTTGTGTGTGTGTATATAAGTGTGTGTGTGTGTGTCTAGGTGACCTATACAAAACATTAAGCGGACACTAACAGATCGACTGAAACATACGTGAAGATCGACAGCGAACAAGTCAGTTTTTAACGTTGCGGGCGGGGATTGAAAATCCAGATATCGGATCTTGCCCGAATTAAAACAACAACAACAACAACAGCAACAACAACAACAACACCACCAACAAAAACAACAACAAAACCTGTGGCTTGCCCAAGGCTTGAACCCTCAACCCTTTGCGTTACGAGCACAGAGCTGTAACAACTGAAGCAATGGGCCACTGGGAACCGAACCACCAACGACCCAACGAATAAATAAAAAAAACAAAAACAAAAACAAACAAAACAATCCGTGGGCCGCTCTGGAGTCAAACCCACACTCTCTGCATTATGAGCATATCGCTCCAATAACTTAGCCAATGATGACGACGATAACGATGATGATGACGATGATGTTGTCGATGACGACGATGGCTGCTGCGGGCTGCTGCTGCTGCTGCTGCTGCTGTTGATGGTGATGACGATGACGACGACGACGATGATGATGACGACGACGATGACGACGACGACGACGACGATGATGATGATGATGAGGCGACAATGATGACGACGATGATGACGACGATGACGACGACGACGATGACGATGACGATGACGACACGCAACTTCCCAATAGTCATGGTGTCCGCAGGCAGGTTGCAAAAAATAGCAGATGCGATCTGTCACGGTTTGTTTCAGGGATGATGACGATGATGCTTCTGATAACGGTGATGTCCATCCGCAACGTGATCCGGCTTGGGGCTCTGGTGTGTGCTATGGGCCTGTCTCTTTCATTCCTGGCTGATTCTGTCACCTTTTTATACTTCACCCAGGCTGTGCTGTGCGGTGAGCATAATTTAACATTTTCATTTGTCCGTGGTCTGCGAGTGCCTCACATGAACTCGGTTATATATCGAGGGTTGACAACCAGAACCAAGTATCTCGACTTTCTGACAGTTTACAGGAGACGATTTTTAACTGGGTTTTCGGGAAGAGGCTCTATTTACATTTTGAGATACAGGTTTTCGGTTTTATCGATAACCGATCAAAAATCAATATCAGGGCAAAAAAAAAAAAAGTCCACCAAGTGAAAGATCACATCAAAGCAACAGTTCAGTATAAAAAAGTGAAAATTGACCCCAAAAAGTGAGATAGTGGGTTCTGGCTGTCAATCTTCGATATATGCGAGCGGGAATTTTTACATGTATTTTTTTTTCAACCCAGCTATAAATGCTGTAAATGTAGTCATACTTTCACCTTTGGGACGCGGGCCCCAGCAGCTCAGTTGGTTTGAGTGTCGGATTCGCATGCTAATGGTTGTGGGTTCGAATCCCGGGGTGCGATATATTAACTGTCCCTCTCACGACCCCATCTTAACATCATTGTTGTTCTGGTGGTGTCAGTATAGGATTAGATAAGTCCCCCTTCCCCCCACTTCTCTGGGATGGTTATCCCCGTCGGCCATATCACCTGAGGTGGGTGTCGACGTAAAACCTGAACCAAATCAAATCAAATCAAATCAAACCTTTAGGATTCATGGGGCTGAGGGGGTTTTGTGTGTGTGTGTCTGTGTGTGTGTGTGTGTGTGTGTGTGTGTGTGTGTGTGTGTGTGTGTGTGTGTGTGTGTGTGTGTGTGTGTGTGTGTGTGTGTGGTGGATGGTGGTGGTGTGGGGGCTGTTTCAGTGTAAATAGTATCCCCCACTGTCTGGAAATTCTGTGCTAGAAATTTCCTGGTTTTTGTCACTGTCCTGTTTTCTGCTTTGCTCCTTCGATTTCTCTCATGGCTTCCTAATCATTTTCTAGAAGCCTTGCTGGTCTGTTCATGTGTATATGTTCTATAAAGCCTTTTATGCTTTCTCGTAGGATTGATAATTGAGTACAAGTATTTAGTGCATTGTTTTGGCTCTGAGGAAATGTGATGTTCGAAAGCAATTTTATGTAGTTAACGCCCATTTGTATTCCTCTATTAGTGTTCTTAGTTAAGTTCAAATTTGTATTAAGATTTTTTTTTTAAATCTCCTGGTGATAAATTTGATGGGAGTGGTCGACGCCAGGGGCGTAGCTTTAGATTACGTGCACCAATGCTTTGATAAATGTGACCTCCCACCACGAAATCAGTCTTAACTCGCAGTCAGTCGAACGGCACTAGGAGCTGAAAAGGTGACTGAGGGTCTATCTGGGGTGTTTTGACTTTTTCTCAAAATTGATTTCTGTAGACTATAATCTATCCCTCACAGAAATTTTTTTCTTGAAAAAAACATTATTAATCAATTTAAATCGGTATTGTAATGCACTGATCGCAGCAGAAAGAACTCAATTTCCTACCAAAAGTACTTATTTTTGTCTCTTATTATGAACCGTAACCTGTACAGTATCTGCACATGTAATATACTGACAGAAAGCTCTTTGGTGCACCTTTCAGATAATGACAGCGAAAATTAGAAACAAACTGGGTCAAAGCCACCAAACATAGAAATTTAAGAAAAATGTGTAGGAGAGCACACAAAAACTTTAGAGGCCGTTTTCTTAAAATGGCCGTCATACAACTTAATGACTTTAAACATACATAACTTCTACATTTTTTTTGAGCACAAGCTTCATTCATTCAAGTACCAAAATAATCAACAGAATGTACACTTTCCAGTGATATGTATATATCAAAATGCCCGAAAATGCTAGTTAAGACTGATTTCGTGGTGGGAGGTCTCAAACGTTCTTAGATTTTCTAAACGATAAATGTTTTTAAAATCTCTTGTCCAGTTCCCCCCCCCCCCCCCCCCCCCCCAGTGAAATATTGTGTACATTTTGAGATGGTTGTAGCCCTGATCTGGCCCTGCGCAGTCGACTGGGCTTTAAAGAAAAAAATAACAATGACAATAAGGCAGCCATACTCCGTTTTCATGGGGGGCTGTGCATGCTGGATGTTTTCGTCAATAAGGAATCTTTTATTTAATCTATAATTATAATTATTATTACAATATTTATATAGCGCAAAATCTTGATAAAAATCAAATCTAAGCGCGAACAACAACACACACGCACGCACCACACACAGCACACACACACACACAACACACACACACACACACACACACACACACACACCACAACAACAAACACACACAACACACAGAGAAAAAAATTGTTTAAAAAGGGGTGGGATGGGGAGGGGTAGTGGAAGTTTGAATGTAAGAAGGGGAACAATTAGAATTAATAATTCAGAACAAAGAATTAACAGTGTCAATTAATAACATGTAACAATTAATCAACTCTTCATAACAATCTGCCAACAGGGGATATGAGAATCAGCTGGACTACTGAAATAATATCATTATTTCTGTTGTAAAGGATATATCTAGAATCAGTACACGAAAAATCGAGACTGTTATTTCTATAATGTCGTAAGTAAGACAGGACATTCAAAGAGCAGATGTTGGACTGATGATGCTTTTGAACAAATACATGCATTTTGTGTATATTAACTCTTGTTTTCCAAGAGTTAATAAGCCACCAAACACTGATCTAACTTACACACCCACTACAAGACACCACTGAGCTTTCAGTTCTCAAGAAAGAAAGAAAGCTGTCAGGAAAATTAAGAATGACCTTTGACTCCTACACCCTGTCCACCAACTGCAAAAACTTAACTCTTTGACTCCCTTACCCTACCCTATCCGCCAGCTTCCTACAAGAAGCTGATGGATAGAGCAAGGGAGTCAAAGGGTTAAAGTTTCGCTTTGCTACCATGGTGACAATACGAGCTGTAGACAAGGTAGAGTTAATTAGGGTCATAGCCTGCAATGCTAAAAGTTTCGTCTTATCAGCAGTCAACAATACACTGACGATCGTGAAATCTCTTATGTAAGTTTTACGTCAGCAATGCAACGGCGAGGTTTTAGCTGTGACTTGAAGTGCAAAAGGGTGGGTAGGTCTGACTGAAGTGAAAAGGGGAGTGGGGTAGATGTGACTTGAAGTGCAAAAGGGTGGGTAGGTTTGACTTGAAGTGAAAAGGGGAGTGGGTTAGATGTGACTTGAAGTGCAAAAGGGTGGGTAGGTTTGACTTGAAATGAAAAGGGAAGAAGGGTAGATGTGACTTGAAGTGCAAAAGGTGGGTAGGTTTGACTTGAATGAAAAGGGAGAAGGGGAAAATGTGACTTGAAGTGCAAAAGGGTGGGTAGGTTTGACTTGAAGTGAAACAGGGGAGAGGGTAGATGTGATTTAAGTGCAAAAGGGTGGGTAAGTTTGACTTGAAGTGAAAAGGGGAGTGGGGATAATGTGACTTGAAGTGCAAAAGGGTGGGTAGGTTTGACTTGAAGTGAAAAGGGGAGTGGGTTGGTATGTTCTTGAAGTGCAAAAGGGTGGTAGGTTTGACTTGAAGTGAAAAGGGGAGTGGGGTAGGTGTGACTTGAAGTGCAAAAGGGAGTGGGTAATTTGACTTGAAGTGAAAAGGGAGTGGGGGTGTGGAGATGTCATTGAAGTGCAAAAGGGTGGGTAGGTTTGACTTGAAGTGAAAGGGAGTGGGGTAGATTTGACTTGAAGTGCAAAAGGGTGGGTAGGTTTGACTTGAAGTGAAAAGGGGAGGTGGGGTAGATGTGACTTGAAGTGCAAAAGGGTGGGTAGGTTTGACTTGAAGTGAAAAGGGAGTGGGGGTGGAGAGTCAATTGAAGTGCAAAAGGGTGGGTAGGTTTGACTTGAAGTGAAAAGGGAGATGGGGTAGATGTGACTTGAAGTGCAAAAGTGTGGGTAAGTTTGACTTGAAATGAAAAGGGGAGTGGAATACATGTCACTTGAAGTGCAAAAGTGTGGGTAGATTTGACTTGAAGTGAAAAGGGGAGTGGGGTAGATGTGACTTGAAGTGCAAAAGTGTGGGTAGGTTTGACTTGAAGTGAAAAGGGGAGGGGTGTAGATGTGATTTGAAGTGCAAAAGGGTCGAAAGGTTTGACTTGAAGTGAAAAGGGGAGGGGTAGATGTGACTTGAAGTGCAAAAGTGTGGGTAAGTTTGACTTGAAGTGAAAAGGGGAGTGGGGTAGATTTTGACTTGAAGTGCAAAAGGGTGGGTAGGTTTGACTTGAAATGAAAAGGGAAGGGGGTAGATGTGACTTGAAGTGCAAAAGGGTGGGTAGGTTTGACTTGAAGTGAAAAGGTGAGTGGGATGCATGTGACTTGAAGTGCAAAAGGGTGGATAGTTTGACTTGAAGTGAAAAGGGAAGTGGGGTAGATGTTACTTGAAGTGAAAAGGGTGGGTGACTTGAAGTGAAAAGGGGAGGGGTTGTAGATGTCACTTGAAGTGCAAAAGTGTGGGTAGGTTTGACTTGAAGTGAAAAGGGGAGTGAGATACATGTGACTTGAAGTGCAAAAGGGTGGGTAGGTTTGACTTGAAATGAAAAGGGAAGAAGGGTAGATGTGACTTGAAGTGCAAAAGGGTGGGTAGGTTTGACTTGAAATGAAAAGGGAAGAAGGGTAGATGTGACTTGAAGTGCAAAAGGGTGGGTAGGTTTGATTTGAAGTGAAAAGGTGAGTGGGATACTTGTCACTTGAAGTGCAAAAGGTGGGTAGGTTTGACTTGAAGTGAAAAGGGAAGTGGGGTAGATTTTACTTAAGTGCAAAAGGGTGGGTAAGTTTGACTTGAAATGAAAAGGGGAGGGGGTAGATGTGACTTGAAGTGAAAAGGGGAGTGGGGTAGATGTGACTTGAAGTGCAAAAGGGTGGGCAGGTTTGACTTGAAGTGAAAAGAGGGGTTGTAGATGTGACTTGAAGTGCAAAAGGGTGGGTAGGTTTGACTTGAAGTGAAAACAGGGGAGTGGGGTAGATGTGACTTAAGTGCAAAAGGGTGGGTAAGTTTGACTTGAAGTGAAAAGGGTTGTGGGATACATTTGACTTGAAGTGCAAAAGGGTGGGTAGGTTTGACTTGAATGAAAAGGGGAGTGGGGTAGATTTGACTTGAAGTGCAAAAGGGAGGGTAGGTTTGACTTGAAGTGAAAATGGCAGTGGGGTAGATGTGACTTGAAGTGCAAAAGGGTGGATAAGTTTGACTTGAAGTGAAAAGTGGAGTGGGGGGTTGTAGATGTCACTTGAAGTGCAAAAGGGTTGGTAGGTTTGACTTGAAGTGAAAAGGGGAGGGGTAGATGTGACTTGAAGTGCAAAAGTGTGGGTAAGTTTGACTTGAAGTGAAAAGGGGAGGGGGTAGATGTGACTTGAAGTGCAAAAGTGTGGGTAGGTTTGACTTGAAGTGAAAAGGGGGAGTGGGGTAGATTTGACTTGAAGTGCAAAAGGGTGGGTAGGTTTGACTTGAAGTGAAAAGGGGAGTGGGGTAGATTTGACTTGAAGTGCAAAAGGGTGGGTAGGTTTGACTTGAAGTGAAAATGGCAGTGGGGTTGATGTGACTTGAAGTGCAAAAGGATGGATAAGTTTGACTTGAAGTGAAAAGGGGAGTGGGGGTTGTAGATGTCACTTGAAGTGCAAAAGGGTTGGTAGGTTTGACTTGAAGTGAAAAGGGGAGGGGGTAGATGTGACTTGAAGTGCAAAAGTGTGGGTAAGTTTGAGTTGAAATGAAAAGGGTTGTGGGATACATGTGACTTGAAGTGCAAAAGTGTGGGTAGGTTTGACTTGAAGTGAAAAGGGGAGGGGGTAGATGTGACTTGAAGTGCAAAAGTGTGGGTAGGTTTGACTTGAAGTGAAAAGGGGAGGGGGGTAGATGTGATTTGAAGTGCAAAAGGGTCGGTAGGTTTGACTTGAAGTGAAAAGGGGAGTGGGTTTAGATGTAACTTGAAGTGCAAAAGTGTGGGTAGGTTTGACTTGAAGTGAAAAGGGGAGTGGGATAGATGTGACTTGAAGTGCAAAAGTGTGGGTAAGTTTGACTTGAAATGAAAAGGGGAGTGGGATACATTGACTTGAAGTGCAAAAGGTGGGTAGTTTGACTTGAAGTGAAAAGGGGAGTGGGTAGATTGACTTGAAGTGCAAAAGGGTGGGTAGGTTTGACTTGAATGAAAAGGGAAGGGGTAGATGTGACTTGAAGTGCAAAAGGGTGGTAGGTTTGACTTGAAATGAAAAGGTGAAGGGGTAATGTGACTTGAGTGCAAAAGGGTAGGTAGGTTTGACTTGAAGTGAAAAGGGAAGTGGGTACATGTGACTTGAAGTGCAAAAGTGTGGGATAGGTTTGACTTGAAGTGAAAAGGGAGTGGGGTAGATGTTACTTGAAGTGCAAAAGTGTGGGTAGTTTGACTTGAAGTGAAAAGGGGAGGGGTTGTAGATGTCACTTGAAGTGCAAAAGTGTGGGTAGGTTTGACTTGAAGTGAAAAGGGGAGGTGGTTGTAGATGTTACTTGAAGTGCAAAAGTATGGGTAGGTTTGACTTGAAGTGAAAAGGGGAAGGGGGTAGATGTGACTTGAAGTGTAAACGGGAGGGTAGGTTTGACTTGAAGTGAAAAGGGGAGTGGGTTAGATGTGACTTGAAGTGCAAAAGGGTGGGTAGGTTTGACTTGAAGTGAAAAGGGGAGTGGGTTAGATGTGACTTGAAGTGCAAAAGGGTGGGTAAGTTTGACTTGAAGTGAAAAGGGGAGGGGGGTTGTAGATGTCACTTGAAGTGCAAAAGTGTGGGTAGGTTTGACTTGAAGTGAAAAGGGGAGGGGGGGCTAGATGTGACTTGAAGTGCAAAAGGGTGGGTAGGTTTGACTTGAAGTGAAAAGGGAGGGGGGCTAGATGTGACTTGAAGTGCAAAAGTGTGGGTAGGTTTGACTTGAAGTGAAAAGGGGAGGGGGGGCTAGATGTGACTTGAAGTGTAAAAGGGTGGGTAGGTTTGACTTGAAGTGAAAAGGGGAGGGGGGGGGGCTAGATGTGACTTGAAGTGCATAAGGGTGGGTAGATTTCACGTGAAGTATAAAACAAAAAAACAAAAACAAAACAAAAACAAACAAACAAATGGAAAAAAAATACAAACAAACAAAATCAATGTATGCAAATACAACTTTTGTCTTATCATTTGTCTACTGTGTTGCAGGAATAGGACTGTCAATGTCCTCCAGTCCCGGCTTTGTGCTGTTAGGAGACTACTTCGTCAAGCGACGTGCCATGGCCATAGCCATCGCCAACACAGGGGGGAGTGTAGGCACTCTTGTCATGCCCCTCATCACCAGTACGCTCCTGCAGGAATATTCCTTGTCTGGTACTTACCTGCTGTTAGGAGGCATCTTGGCTCAGACCATTGTGGTAGCTTCCTTCTTAACCCCTCCTTCTGACTACAAACGCCCCAGTCACAGAAACAGCTGGCAGGATGCCGAACCCACTGCAACCAGAGCACTCCTAGACAGTAAAGATTCTGAAAAAGAAAACAAAGAAGCTGGATGTGGGGAGGCTAGCGGTTCAGGTCAACCCCGTGCAATGAGTAACGAGGATGAGAACAACTCTAAACCAGAGAAACTCCAATCACGAAGATTTTCAGAGAGCCAGAAATCCCAACTCGTCACATTCTCAGAACTGGAAGCTGATGAAGGCGTGTGCAACATACCCGAACGCCCCCTCTACCGGCGAATGTTTTCCGAGGGAGGCAGACCAGACTTTCGGTCTCAGAAAAGCATTACGTCACAAGTTTCCTGCGAGTACAGACATTCTCTCTTGTATCTGAGTTGCGAGACCATGTACTGTCCTCCTGTGGATCTGGCATCGACTAGAACGATGGAAACGGTCGGGTTGTCCGCCCTTGAAGAAGCGGAAGAGTTAGACTCTCCGGAACCCGGCAGTAAAGTCAAACAGTGTCTAGCGTCCTGTGTGGACCCAGAGTTGCTGAAGAGTCCCTTGCTGTGGTTGTTGTTGGCTCATATCTTCTTCGGCGTGTATGGTAAAGCCCTGCCCATCGGGTTTATCCCACCGCTGGCTATCGAGAAAGGACTGGACATGTCAGAGGCTGCCTTCCTGCTCACCGTGGTGGGAAGTTTGGACATCATCAGCCGTTTAGTGCCGGGGTTTGTGGCTCAGATGAAATGGCTGAAACCTCAAACTATGGTGAGTGGAGTGTGTGGTGTCGTTGATTTCAAGCTCCCCCCTTTTTTAAAAAAAATATTTTTCTGTCCCGTTTCCTAGGCCAAATTAATGGATTGAGACTGGGTGACAAGGCTGTACTCTTTGCTTATTTTCATAATACATCTTGGCGTTAGCCAGATCCGAGAGATACAGACACATGAGGTGCTGGTCAGGAAATTTAAGCAACACTTTCAGTGACACATCGGTAAAGTAGATAAGATTAAGGTCCTTGTCTTCCCATCGAACACGTGGCGCACTCAGTTCTGAGTAGGATTTTGTCTTTCTGGTCTACTCTGTTTAATTATCCATTGTTTTTGCAGGCATTCTGTTTTGTGTTTTAATGTAAGTAGATTGCCAACTTACAGCAGATGTGTAAATTGATGTAGATGATTATATCTATACCCTTGGAAATAAAGTTTCATTTCATTTCTGCAGAGTGCATTCTTTAAAGAAAAAATGGCAACTACCAATTCATGCATAAACTGATTCCTTTTTTTTCCACAGTGGATTTATCATGTGAAATTCAGACTGCTCGAAATTACGAAATGGACATAAATAGTTTAATTTGTTATGGATGAAAGCGGTCTATTAAGATATGCACATACAAGACAATGCTGAACATATCAAATGAAAGCACACTTGACTTCCCTACAACAAGGAAAGCGATTTACTCTTCATCGAAAGGAATACGGTTGTAATATGAAATATTATTAATAACAGATGATACACTTCCAAAATCTTGTTCTAAGTGGGCAGAGAAATTGAATTTTATTAGGAAACGGAAGACAGTATTGATCATGCATTGTGTACATGTGTACATACGAAACGATTCAGATTGAAGAATGGTTAAAATCAAAATGTTATCACCTGTGCAAATATTATCAACCGAAAACATGTAATATTTGGAGTTTATGAGACTAAACACTCAGATGCAGTATTTGTTTTGGATATCCCTTTTAGAATAAATCACATTTATTCATGTAAATCTGAACAGATTTTCCCACATACAGCCAACCTCAAAATATATTTTGCCACAAAATATCACAGAAAACTTCTAGTAAAATAACTGACGTAGAACTTTCATACCTTCAAAACGAAATCGCTGCTATATTTACCATTGATAACAACCGAAACTTGATACTGTTTTTAAAAAAAAATTTATAATGCAAATAATTATTGTTAACACTCCCGCACCCTATCCATCAACTGCAAAAACTTAACCCTTTGATTCCCTCACCCTATCCATAAACTTCCTGCAGGAAGCTGGTGGATAGGTCGAGAGAATCAAAGGGTTAAGTTTTTGCTTTTCTGGCATCGTTGGAAATGCAGGATGCTGGTGGATAGGGTGCGGGAGTCAAAGTGCTAATGTACTAGTGAAGTATGATTGCGAATTGACTTATTAACCTGATTCCCTTTTATGCCTCCAATTTTGTTTTTCTTTCATGTTTTTTGCTTCACGTAGATGTTTCTATGCTCATAAGGAAGATTAGGAAAAGACAAGCAACATTTATAGGCCATTTTATGAGGAAGGGGATTGGGAGCACCTGGTCACAACGGGAAAGCTGGAGGGAAAGAGAGCATCAGGTAGACCCAGGGAGAAAATGCTGGACGGACTTGCAGAGTGGCTGGGGAGGAGGAGGGTGGGGGAGATGCTAGGGGCAACGAGAGATAGAGACAGATGGAAGTCATGATCGCCAACGCCATGCGGCAGGGCACCTGATGATGTGATGATGATGATATATGTTATATATATATATATATATATCATGTGCCCTGCCGGCGTTGGCGATTATGGCCCTCCTAAGAATCTATCTTTCGTTGCTGCAAGCACATCTCCCACCCTCTGTGTTTTCATCCATTCCGCAAATCCGTCCAATATTATCTCCCCCTGGTCTAATTGGTGCTGTTTTCTGTTTTCCCCTTCAGCATTCCTGTTGTTACTAGGTGCTCAAATTCCTCTTGCCTCATAAAATGTTCTAAAAATATTGCTTGTTTTCCTGATCTTCTGAATGAATGTTCCTCTTTGTTGCTCCAAGACTGTCCCGTTTGTTTTCTTTGCTGTCCATGGAACTCTTAACACTGTTTTTAGAAATCGCACTTCAGCTGACTCAGTCTTGTTCTGACTTTGCGTGTTGACTGTCTATGCTTTGCATCCGTACAATAGTATCGGTTTCATGTAGCATTGAAAAGCTCTTCCTGATGTTAATTGATATATACACTTGTCTGTCTGTCTGTCTGTCTGTCTGTCTGTCTTCTCTCTTCTCTCTTCTCTCTCTCTCTATCTCTCTATAGAACATTTTATGAGGCAAGAGAAAGTAGAGCACCTGGTCACAACAGATAGCTGGCGGGAAAGAGAAACACCAGTTAGACCCAAGGAGAAAATATTGGACGGACTTGCAGAATGGCTGAGAACAGAGAGGGGGTGGGGTGGGGTGGGAGAAGTACTTTGCGGCGAGGGATAGATTCGTGTGGAGGGCCATGATCGCCAACGCCATGCAACAGGGCACATGATGATGATGATGATGATGATGATATGATATGATGATGATGATGATGATGATGATGATATGATGATGATCCGATAGCGATGAATCCCTAATGAACAAAATCTAAAACAAGCGTGACTGCCCGTGTTCAAGCAAACAGGAACCAGAAGAAAAAAAAAACAAGAACGCGTATTTAATACGACAAGACAAGACAGGCGCAAATTTTCGGCCAACTGGCCTTTGTCAAGCGTAAGATCACAAACAAACAATTAAACACCAGATACAAAATTATTAGGAGAGAAAGACTGAAACTTCCCTGCTGCTTTGTCCAGTGTGAGAAAAGGACAGAGCAGCAGGGAAATTTCAGTCTGTCTGTTTCCCAATTTTTGTATCTGGTGTTTGTTTGTTTGCGATCTTACGCTTGACAAAGGCCAGTTGGCCGAAAATTGCGCCTGTCTTGTCTTGTTGTATTAAATACGCGTTCTTAGTCTTTTTGCGTGTTCTTTCTGGTTCCTCTTGAACAAAGTCCAAATTCCAAACCTGGTTTTAATTTTTTCTTCTCTCCTGGGTCCAAGGTGTGCGTAGCGAACATGATTGTGGGCACGGCTTTCCACCTGACGTCATTCTACAACAGTTGGGGCGCCATGATGGGACTGGCGGTAGTGGTGGGTCTGTGTGGCGGGGTGTTCGCCTCCATGTTACAGCTCATCACCATAGACTTCGTCGGCATTGAGAAGTTCCCGCAAGCTTTTGGATTTGTACAATTAGCCCTGGGTATAGCCGTGTCTTCTGGTCATCCGCTTCTTGGTGAGTGTATTCATTTATTTATTTATTTGTTTGTCTATTTATTTATTTATTTATTTATTTGTTTGTTTGTTTATTTTTTTATTTATTCATTCGTTTATTTATTCATTCATTTATTCATTTATTTATTTAACATTACAACAGACATGACAGACAAACATGAAAAAAGACAGACATGACAGACAAACATGACAAACAAGACAGACATGACAGCAGGTATGACAGACAAACCAGACATGACAGACATGACAGAAAAACAAGACAGACAGACATGACAAACAAGACAGACATGACAGACAAACAAGACAGATATGACAAACAAACATGACAGACATGACAGAGACAAACAAGACAGGCATGACAGACAGGCATGAACAAACAAGACAGGCATGACAAAACAAGACAGGCATGACAGACAGCAATGACAAACAAACAAGACAGACATGACAGACAAACAAGACAGACATGACAAACAAACAAGACAGACATGACAAACAAAAGACAGATGACAACATGACAAACAAACAAGACAGACATGACAGACAAACAAGACAGACAGACAGACAAGACAGGACATGACAGACAAACAAGACAGACATGACAAACAAACAAGACAGACATGACAGACAAACAAGACAGGCATGACAGACAAACAAGATAGGCATGATAGACAGACATGACAAACAAACAACAGACAGACATGACAAACAAGAGAAGGCATGACAGAAAACAAGACAGCATGACAGACAAACAAGACAGGATGATGACAGACATGACAAACAAACAAGACAGACATGACAGACAAACAAGACAGGCATGACAGACAAACAACAAGACAGCATGACAGAATGACAAACAAGACAGACAGACAACAACAGACAGCATGACAGACAACAGACAGCCTGACAGACAAACAAGACAGACAGACAGACAGACAACAAACAAGAAGTGACAGACAGGCAGACAGAAAACAAGACATGACAGACATGACAGACAGACATGACAGACAGACATGACAAACAAGACAGACAGACATGACAGACAGACATGACAGACAAACAGGCAGACAGGATGACAGACATGACAGACAGCATGACAGACAAACAAGGCAGACAGGCATGACAACTGACAGACAGACATGACAGACAGACATCACAGACAAATAAGACAGACAGGACAGACAGACAGACATACACAGACAATAAGACAGACAGACATGACAGCAGACATGAAGACAAACAGCAGACAGGCATGACAGACATGAAACAGACCATGACAGACAGACATGACAGACAAATCAAGACTAGACAGACATGACAGACAGACATCACAGACAATAAGACAGACAGACATACAGACAGACATGAAGACAAACAAGGCAGACAGGCATGACAGACAGACAACAGACATGACAGACAGACATGACAGACAGAGCATGACACACAGACTGACAGACAATAAGACAGACAGACATGACAGACAGGACATGACAGACAAAAATGACAGACAGACATGACAGACAGACATGACAGACAAATAAGCAGACAGACATGACAGACAGACATGACAGACAATAAGACAGACATGACAGACAGACATACAGATAGCATGACATACATGACAGACAGACATGACAGACATACAGACAAATAAGACAGACAGACATGACAGACAGACATCACAGACAAATAAGACAGACAGACATGACAGACATACATCACAGACAAATAAGACAGACAGACATACAGACAGACATCACAGACAAATAAAGACAGACAGACATCACAGACAAATAAGACAAGACAGAACATCACAGACAAATGACAAAGCAGACATGACAACAGCAGACAAAATAAGACAGACAAAAAGAACAGACAGACATGACAGACAGACATGACAGACAGACATAAGACAAAGACAGACATCACAGACAGAATACAGACAACAGACAGACAGACATGACAACATGACAGACAGCATGACAGACAGACAAAAAGACAGACATGACAAACATGACAGACAAACAAGACAGACAGACATGACAGACAGAGCATGACAAATAAGACAGAAACATGACAGACAGACATGACAACAAACAAGACAGACAGGCATGACATGACAAACAAGACAGACATGACAGACAGACATGACAGACAAATAAGACAGACATGACAGACAGACATGACAGACAGACATCACAGACAGACAAGAAAAATAAGACAGACATGACAGACAACAAACAGACATGACAGACAGACATGACAGACAGACATGAGACAGAATCAGACAAATAAGACAGACAAACAAAGACAGACATGACAGACAGACATGACAGACAAATAAGACAGACAGACATGACAGACAGACATCACAGCAGACATCACAGACAAATAAGACAGACAGACATGACAGACAGACATACAGACAAACAAGACAGACAGACATGACATACATGACAGACAGACATGACAGACAAAAAGACAGACAGACATGACAAAGACATGACAGACAAACAGACAGAGCATGACAGACAAGACAGACAACAAGACAGACAAACAAGACAGACAGACATGACAGACAGACAAGACAGACAGACATGCAGACAGACATGCACAGACAGAATGACAGACAGACATGACAGACAGACATGACAGACAGACATGACAGACAGACATGACAGACAGCATGACAGACAGACATGACAGACAGACATGGACAGACAGACATGACAGACGACATGACAGACAGGCATGACAGACAAACAAGACAGACAGGCATGACAGACAGACATGACAGACAAACAAGACAGACAGACATGACAGGCAGACATCACAGACAAACAAGACAGACAGACAGGCATGTCAGACAACAAGACAGACATGACAAACAAGACAGACAGACAGAGCAGCATGACAGACAGACATGACAAAACAAGACAGACAGGCATGACAGACATGACAGACAGACATGACAGACAAACAAGACAGACAGACATGACAAACATGAAGACAGACAAACATGACAGACAAGACATGACAGACAGACATGACAGCACATGACAGACAATGACAGACAGACATGACAGAACAACAACAATGACAGACAAAACAAGAAGACAGGCATGACAATCGTCTGTTTCTTTGTTGACAGGCTACCTCCGTGACGTCACAGGAAGTTACGTCATCCCTTTTCACGTGATCGGTGGGTGCGTGTACGTGGCCGCAATGTTGCTCCTTTTGGAACCTTTGGTCAGACGATTGCAACGCAGACAGACTTCTTAAAAAACAAAAACAAAAAACAAAAACAAAAACAAAAAACAAAAAACAAAAACAGCAAAAACAAAAAATCGTCATAGACGTTATTATTGTTGGTGGTTATAATAAGTTTTGGCTGGTTAAATGTGTGAGGCAAGCGCGACTTCAATATTGTGCCATTCCCAGTCTATTTACACTGCATTTGAGTCAATTTGTGGGAGGAGCATAAGTCATGTTTGTTACAATGACTATGATGATCTGTCTGTCTGTCTGTCTGTCTGTCTGTCTGTCTATCTATCTATCTTCTATCTATCTATCTATCTGTCTGTCTGTCTATCTATCTATCTATCTATCGATGTATCACAAATATTTGTTGTTATTTTTAATGAATCCTGTTTACGTTGCCATGTTTTTACTGCATTATAATGCATTGGCATGGCAATGCTTATGCTGCATTGATGTATCAGTGTTGTTTCCGATTGTTGTACTGCTTTGATGTGTACACATCGCAATGTTTATGTTGTCTGTAGAGTGAAACGAGCATTCTATGACATATATGGTTTTGCGCTATATCAATGGAATTATATTGTATTTGTCTTCTACGCCACATTAGTGGCCAAGAATCTGGAACAAATTTCACATTGCTTTGATGACGCTCAACGATTGGGGGATAATAATCATGATGTTGGGGAGTTCCATTATAAATTGAGACTGCCTGACAGGGATGTACTCCACGCTTCCTCTCAAAATATATACTGGCATCAACCAGGCCTGAGAAAGTCAGACACCTACAGTGTTTATCAAAACATTTGGGCAATTCCCTCGACGGTGCATCCGTGAAGTGGAATACAGACACCTGCAGTGTTAATAAAAACATCTGGGCAATGCTTTCAATGATGCATCCATAAGATAGATTAAAGTCGACTCTGTGGTCCAATTCGAATTTAAATTAGAGGGTATGGGCGCCGCCCTTGTGGTGCTGGCTCCGGGAAATGTTGAGGCCTCTGCCACTTCACTACCCTACGACCCCAAGGTTATGAAGTTATCTAGATAGGACCTCAGGACTTAGCCAGCTCATGGGTTTACGTGTAGGCTTAAGGCTTGTGCCATGATCATTCTGGATCTTCTCCATCACATGACACCTATGACAATAGTGCATATGGAATTCATTCCGAACGTGAGAGACGTCATCCTGAGAAATGAAACTGAAACTGAAACTGAAACTGTGTGGTTCCACTCTTCCCAATGAGCCATAATACACTAAACTTTAGATAGATAAGATTTCAGTTGGGGCAGAAAAAAAAATCCCACAATAGTTTTGACAGAACTGGTGGAATTTGAACTCCTGAGCCTCTCAGTGTTTACTCTGTGTGGCTAACCACAGCAAGGGAAAACACCCATTAAATTCAAACTAAAGTGGAGAGTACAAATAAGATCTGAACTCTGAACACCTTTGTAGATTGCTCACTATTGAACTGTTTGTTTTCTTTTGGACCAAACCGTATGGTAGCACCGCCCCCCCCCCCCCCCCCCCCCACTTCCCGGCTCCTCCTGCAAAAGGAGACATTTATAAGACTGTCAAACTGCCCCATCTTGAGGGAAACCGTCTGGATATCTGTGTGGCTAATCTCCTATCTCTCTCTCTCTCTCTCTCTCTCTCTCTCTTCTCTCTCTCTCTCTCTATCTATCTATCTATCTATCTATCTATCATCTACCTATCTATTCTATCTATCTATCTATCTGTCTTTCAATCTACCTATCTATGTCTGTCTATTTACCTACCTATATGTATGTCTGTCTATCTCTCTATCTATTTATCTATCTATCTATCTATCTGTCTGTCTATCTATCTATCTATCTATCTGTCTATCTATCTGTTTATCTATCTATCTATCTGTCTATCTATCTGTCTATCTATCTATCTGTCTATCTATCTATCTATCTATCTATCTGTCTATCTATCTATCTATCTGTCTGTCTATCTATCTATCTATCTATCATCTATTTATCTATCTATCTATCTATCCATCTATCTATCTATCTATCTATCTATCTGTTTATCTATCTGTTTATCTATCTATCTGTCTATCTATCTGTCTATCTATCTATCTATCTATCTGTCTATCTATCTATCTATCTGTCTATCTATCTGTCTATCTGTTGTCTATCTATCTATCTTATCTATCTATCCATCTATCTATCTATCTATCTATCTATCCATCTATCTATCTATCTATCTATCTGTTTATCTATCTCAACTCATCTCATGTCATCACAAAAAGCAAATGACGTTTCGAATTCTGTTTACTCTATTAATGTTAACGCTTTACTCAACCGTCATCCATCTTAACCCTTTGACTCCTGCACACTGTTCACCAGCATCCTGAAAAGGGTTTGCAGAAGTCAAAAGGTTAAAGTGAACCCTGATTGAAGCACAAACTTAACTGATGTGTTCGTTTTGATTTTTCACATATCAGTAAGTAAAAATGGTCATTGTGTAAAGCAGTGTACTTGACCATTGCCAAGGTGGGAAATGAATTAACCCGGTTAATGACCATGGACTCGGCATTTAAAGCATTGTATCACTTGCTTTCTTTATACTTGCTTTCTTGATTTTATATATATATATATACTTTATACATACATACATACATACACACACATATATATTATATATATATATATACATAAATATATACACATAAATAAATATATACTTATATATAGATATGTATATGTATATATATCTATATATATACATAGATATATATACACATACATATATTTATCTATATATATACATATATATATATATAACACACACATATATATGAGAAATGAAGACATAAAGATAATATATGTATATATATATATATTATATATATATGTACATGTGTGTGTGTGTGTGTTATTATACATTATTGTTTTAAGAAATAAATGACTTGGTTTTATCAACTCGTCTTTTTGTTTTACTTGATTTGTTGTGTTGTGGTGTTGGAATGGTAGTGGGAAAGAATCAGATCTTGGGAGGATCATCCCCCTTGGTTGTTAACATAGCATAGTTTGACACAGACAAACCTCTGATCCAAATTTAGTAAAGATCCATTCTGAAACTGCTCACTTAATTTTGGCAAAACAACAGACCGACAGATAGACAGACTGACACACATACATTTGATCCAAATTTAGTAAAGATCCATTCTGAAACTGCTCACTTAATTTTGGCAAAAA
>JAPXFY010004033.1:12500-17500 GCA_030674185.1 Monoplex corrugatus | reverse complement strand
CGGCAGAAAAAACTAACATGATGCTGTTTGATCCTGGTGGTAACTCAAATAACTTACCTACTTTCAAATTGCTTGGTGAAGTATTAAATTACAAACAGGTCGTAAAATTTCTGGGTGTTTACATCACGTCGAAATTAAGCTGGAATGTACATTTTGATTATATTTTAACAAAAGCACGAAAAACCTTAAGTTTTCTAAAGATAATAAGCAGATTACCCTGGGGAATGGATACAAATATACTGATTCGTCTGTCAACAGCGCTGGTTAGGTCTAAATTATCCTACACACAAGAAGTTTTTTTCAATGCACCTAAATATTTACTAAAAAAGATTCAGAATTTGGACTGCAAAAGTCTTAAAAATTGCACTAGGTGTACCAACTCATGCCAATACTCTGGTAACGTACAAAGCTGCTGGAATTCTACCTCTAAGCAACCATCGTGAGCTAGCTACAGCAAAGTTTGCAATTAGAACTACTTCACAAGCGAATAATTTTGTGAGCAAAGAAATTAAAATCAGGTCTGATATTGACTTTCCAAAACGAGCAAAAAACATTTCATCACAAATTACAACCGCAACTGACATATCTGACCTGATCAAACAATCCAGCATAACTATGGATGAAATAGCCGAGAAACCAACGTTAACGCCTATCCCTACATGGGAAATGCTAAAGGCCACGTTTGATCTCGATTATGCAGACGTTAAAAAAGATGATAATGTCAACATTACGCTATCCACAGCTTGTGAACACATCGATGAAAAGTACCGTACCCACCTCCACATTTTTACCGATGGGTCAGTCTTAGCAAATCAGAGCGCTGGAGCAACCTATTATGTTCCAAAATTTAACATTAAAAAGTCTTTTTTCATTGGGGCAAATGTATCTATATATACAGCAAAACTGGTCGCTGTTGTTCAAGCGTTGCATTATTTAATAAGCCTTTGGCCTGTGTCTTTCAAAGTAGTTCTCTTTGTTGATTCAGAATCTGTATTATATGCCTTACAGTCTTTTGATACAGACACAAGACCTGATTTAATAATTGAGGCAAACCATCTAATACACTGTTTAAAGATGAATGGCTCGGAAATCAGTTTATGCTGGGTGCCTTCTCACGTTGGTCTTCACGGCAGCAACGTAGTTGACAGAGCAGCTAAATCCGGTGCACTCAATTCTGAAAATTCCATAGAATTACATGTTAACACCTCGGTAAAAGAAGCCTACAACTCGCTAGATTAGCATCATGGATTCGATTTCATGAACATTTAAATGAAAAATTTGTGTCTCAAAAAAGAATCAAACTTTCAGTTCAAAATATCTGTAAAAAAATGCAATATTCTTCGTTATATCATTTGAGATTCATTGTTACCACATATTTTCGTATTCAACTGAACGCTTTGAAAACTAAATATTGTAAAAACGTTTTATGTATTTGCGGTGAACAATTCACATTGTATCACTGTTTGTTTTACTGCAGAAAGCTTCGTTATTTCTTACCAAAGATGTTTACACAAGGAAACTATCTTGAAAAGCATTTTAAAGAAGTAGTATCAGTTCAAGTTCTGTTAGTTAAAATTTCAGAATCATTGGTTCACAGTCCTGTTAATGCGTTACTTTAAGGTTATTATTTTAATTATTATTATTTTATTTTTTATTTTTTTTTTTTTTATGACGATGTTTTCTTTTACATTTAATGTTAGCGTTGTTCTAGTTTCATTTCTCTGTTCATCCATATCCTTTTTCTAAAGACCTTGCCGATTCCTTTTAATTTTTTTCCCGTCTCTTACTCTGTTCCCCTTTGTCCCCTCCCCCCTCCCCCCCCAAAAAAAAGAAAAAAAAAAGAAAAAAAAAGATACATCCTCCATGCCATTTTTACCCGTCTAATATCACTTATAGTGAAAAGACGTTAAATCAAGGAACGAACACACACAATCTCACACACACAATCTCACACACACAATCTCACACACACACACACACACACACACACACACACACACACACACACACACACACACACACACACACACACACACACACACACGAACACATAAACACACACACGAACACACAGACACACTATCACTACAACTTACACTGTGTAGTGTTACATTTACACAGCATGATGTTACAGCTTGAATTGTGTGGTGTTACAGCTTATACAGTGTAGCGTTATAGTTTATGCAATGTAGTGTTACAGCTTATACAGTGTGGTGTCAGCTTATACAGTGCAATGTTACAGCTTATACACTGTGGTGTTACACCTTGTACCGTGTGGTGTTACAGCTTAAACAGTGTAGTTTTACAGCTTATGCATTGCAGTGTTACAGCTTATACATTGTAGTGTTACAGTTTATACAGTGTAATGTCACATTTATACGGTGTGATGTTATAGCTTATACAGTGTAATGTTACAGATTATTCAGTGTAGAGTTACAACTTATACAGCGTAGCGTTATAGCGTCTACAGTGTAGTGTTACAGCTCACTCAGGCGTAGTCCCCACTCTTGGTGATGAGAGAGCTGATCATCTGATTTATCCTCTTTAAAAGAACGATAATCAATACTTTCTTGGAGAAGGGTAGGAAGCGGTACCTGGTTTGTTGTCCGTCTCCTTTTCTAAGCGACCTCTGAGGTCTGGTTCCTCTCTCTCTCTCTCTCTCTCTCTCTCTCTTTCTCTCTCTCTCTCTCTCTCTCTCTCTCCACTCTCTCCTCTCTCTCTCTCTCTCTCTCTCTCTCTCTCTCTCTCTCTCTCTCTCTCTGTTTGTGTGTGTTTGTTTGTGGTGTGGTCTTTGATTTAATGTCAATTCACTAAAGTGATTTTAGACCAAAAAAAAAAAAAAAAGGGGGGGGGGTGATAGAGGAGGAGTGAAGAGGATATTTGAAAATTGTCAAGTTTGGCTTTGAGAAAAGATGATCCAGAAAACAACTGTTTTGAAGAGGGGAAGGTAAAACTAACAAAATTAATAAATATCTGGAAGAAATGAATAAAAAATAAAACTAATAATTGACTAACCATAACAGTGAACAAGTGATATAACATTTTAATGGTAATTCGCTATAGGACTTTTTGACAGGCTAACAAAAAATTCGTACAGTAATGATGATGAGGCAAATATGTCAGAAACTGTACTCAGATAGTGTTGGAATATGTCGTTGTACCTTAACGCAAGAAAGAATATGACTATGTGTTATCTTCTTTCCACACAGGCACACTATGTTCTTGGTGTATTTTGTTTTGAATGCATCAAGTTTCCATCTATACATAAGGGATTGTATAATTCTGCTGGCATGAAGTTGCTTAAGTATTTTGTTTTCTTCAAAGTTCATGTGACATTTATCCTCTTTTAAAAGAACGGTAATCAATAATGTGTTTGTTTGTCTGTGTGTCTGTGTGTGTATGTTCGATATCTTTATTAGTCTGTTTTCCTCTCCACCATGCCTTGACTGTTGGTTAGGCTAGTGGCCCTGAGGACTTCCGTTATTGAACATATTACCAGTAAGAAATAAGTGTGGTCCTGACTCAGACGACATATCTTGTACATACATCAGTAGCAGGAAATACATAACCACTGCCTGCTGGTCCAGACGACATTACTTGTCACCTGTCACCTGTCGGCGTCACCAAGTTCAGTGTTGGCCGCTGCACTCTTTGACACCGCTACTCTCCTGTAAACAGCTCTGTCTTGACTTTTGTGGACAACTTCTTGAATATTTAGGCCACTGATGTTTCTTTTGTTCTCGATGTATTAGGCTGGAGGTCTGCCTTTCTTCCTTTTGCCTCTGTTTTTTTTTTTTTTCCTTGAAAAATGGCTGCCTTGAAGTCTGTGTTCTTGCTGCGTGACACATGGCTAATGTATTTTAGTCTTCTCTTGTTGATGTCTGCTAGTAATTTTCTGATGGTATCGGGTTCTTCTGGGACACTTTCATTGGTTCTTATATCTGTCCATTTGACACATAGTAGTCTCCGATAAAACCACATCTTTGCTGCTTCAGTTCTTTTAGAATCAGCTTTTCTGTGACTGCAGGCTTCTCAGCCATAAATCATGATTGGCCAGATCAAGCATTTTCAAAGTATCTTTCATGCCATTTGGTATGCTTCTGTCTTCCAAGGTATTGTTGCGTTGAACCTTTCTTTCTTTTTTCTTTTTTTTTTTTTTTTTTTTGCTTTACCATTCCAATTCTTATTTTTATATCTTTAGGGCAGGTTCCATCATCGCTTTTTACAGAACTAAGATATCTAAACTCTTTAACTTGTTTTTTTTCTAAAGGAAGTTCAGTGATTAAGATATATTAATCGTTTTTAGTGTCTTTGCCTCCAATATGTAGCACTTTTGTTTCCTTGACATTCAAGTTTAGGTCAGCATTTCTGCCTGCTGTATCCACCATGTATAGAATTCTTTTGATACCGAAAATATTGTCTGCTAGTAACGCCATATCATCGGCATAGCGCAGGTTTGTAAGTTTTTTCCTCCTATTTTTATACCTATGTCTTCTACATGTATGTCAGCATCTCTTATGACCTGTTGCGTGTTGATGATAAAGAGATACGGTGAAAGGATACAACATTGTCTCACACCCCTCTGGATGTTGAAAAATGTACATTTCCGACCGTTCCATCTAATTGCAGCCTTTTGCTATTTGTATAGTGAGGCAATTAATGAAATGCAATGCTTAGGAAAGTCCATTTTTACCGTTGAGTTGAATAGGTGGAGATGATTGACGCTATCAAATAGTGTGCTACAATATGTGAAGGTGACAAGAGTATTTGTAACTCAAATAGCATGTCAGTTGTGCCTCTGTTGGATCTGTGGCCTGCCTGACAGCCAGATACTTCTTCTATCTTGGGCTTCAATCTGTGTTGGGAATAATTATGAGCAAAATATTACTGGCATGGCTAATTAGGGCAATGGTTCTGTAGTTGTTATAATCTTTGGTATTGCCACTCTTATAAAGGATCATAAACTCTTGAAGTGTCCAATCTGTTGACCACTGGTGAAT
>JAPXFY010004033.1:2500-5000 GCA_030674185.1 Monoplex corrugatus | reverse complement strand
GTAGTAGTAGTGGTAGTAGTAGTAGTAGTAGTGGTAGTAGTAGTAGTAGTAGTAGTAGCAGTAGCAGCAGTAGTACTTGTTGTTGTTGCTTTTGTTTGTTTTTTGTTTTTTTTGTGTGTTTTTTTGTTTTGTTTTGTTTTGTTTGCTTTTGCTGGGGTGTTGTTTTAGCTGTTGTTATTCTTCCGCTGGTTCTTATACGCACGTAGTTCTTTTTTTCCACTTCGTTTCTTTTGCAGTTATTCGCTGCTTCAGTTGATGCTGGTTTCTGGTTCTGTTGTAACTGCTATTCACTACAATATTAGTTCATACGACAATAAATACTTGTTGTGTTGAGTTACTTTGAATTACCGATGTCATTTCGTCTACTGCAGCTGCTTTTTTTCTGCTGTTGTTTCTTTAATGTTTTCGTTTGGGTCTTTTATTTTGCTGCTTTTTCGTCAATTTGTGCTTCTTAACCGTTTTACTCCCTCGCCCTGTATAAACCAGAATCCTGCACTGCCAAACTTGCTAGCAAAGCAAAAACTTAACCCTTTGATTCCCTCACTCTTTCCACCAGTTTCCTTTAAAATGCTGGTGGATAGGTTCAAAAGTCAAAGATTAAGTTTCGCAGTTGGTGGATAGGGTGTTTGAGTCAAAGAATTAAGTTTTTGCAGTTGGTGGATAGGGTGTAGGAGTAAAAGGGTTAAGCTTGTAATAGTGCTGCTTGTGTTCCGTGTTGTCTGCTGTTGTTAGTCGCTTCATTTAGTTTGTGGGTTTATTATAACTAACATTTTCCAGGTTCATCATAATTTTATATTATTTTAAATTTATTTGTGTGTGTATGTATGTGTGTGTGTTCGTGTGTGTGTGTGTGTGTGTGCGTGTGCGTGTGCGTGTGAGCGTGTGTGTGTGTGTGTGTGTGTGTGTGTGTGTGTGTGTGTGTGTGTGTGTGTGTGTGTGTGTGTGTGTGTGTGTGTGTATTTGTGTGTTTGAGATAATCTTTCCTTTCTTCTCAAGGTTCCATTTCTGCTGCCTGTTCTCTTGCTCCTTTGTTTTAATTTTGACATTTTGCATTTGTTTTCTTCCTGCAAATTGTTTGCTCGGTGGTGCTGTTCTTTGTCTTCTTTGTTTAAGTGTACGGTCACTTGTTGTTTTCTTGTCTGTTTGTTTTTGTTATTATTCTTTGTTTTGTTCTGCCTCTATCTCTCTCATTCTCTCTCTCATTCTTTTCCTCTCTCATTCTCTCTCTCTCTCTCTCATTTTCTCTCTCTCATTTCCTCTCTCTCTCATTCTCTACCCCCTCTCTCTGTCCTCTCTCTGTGTCCTCTCTCCCCCCCCCCCCTCTCTCTGTCTCCTTCTCTGTCCTCTCTCTCTCTTTCTCTCTCTCTCTCTGTCCCTTTCTCTTTGTCTCTTTCTGTGTCTGTCTGTCTCTCTCTCTCTGTCTCTCTCTGTGTCTCTGTCTCTCTCTGTCTCTCTCTGTGTCTCTCTCTGTCTCTCTCTGTCTCTCTCTCTCTCAATGTTTCTCTATATATCTGTCTCTTTCTCTCTCTCTGTGTCTCTCTCTCTCTCTTTCTCTCTCTCTGTCTCTTTCCCCCTCTCTCTGTCTCTTTCTGTCTCTGTCTGTCTCTCTATCTCTGTCTCTATCTGTCTGTCTCCCTTTCTGTCTGTCTCTCTCTCTGTTTCTCTATCTGTCTCTCAGTCTCTTTCTCTCCACCTCTCTCTGTTTCTCACTCTAACTCTCTGTCTCTGTCTGTCTGTCTCTCTCTGTCTATGTCTGTCTGTCTGTCTCTCTCTCTTTGTCTCTCTCTCTCGCTCTCTTTCTCTATGTATCTCTGTCTCTGTCTCTCGCTTTCTCTCCCTCTGTGTGTGTGCCTCTCTGTATCTTTCTGTCTCTCTTTGTCTCTATGTTTCTGTTTCTGTCTCTATCTGTATCTGTTTTTGTCTGCCACTTTGATTGTCTATCTGTCTGTCTGTCTATATGTCTGTCTGCCTGTCTGTCTGTCTGTCTCTCTCTCTTTCTCTCTCTCTCTCTCTCTCTCTCTCTCTCTCTCTCGCTCTCTCTCTCTCATTCTTGCTGTAATGTCTTTTCGATGTTCTAATTCATTTTCTATTTCCGTTTTGTCTTTGGTTGGTTGTTTGTTTGTCCTGATGCTGCTTTCTTTTTTGTTCTTCTTCTTAATTTGCCTCTTCTTTTTGGTGCTGCTTTTATTATGTTTTGCTGATGTCGATTTTATTTTACTTTTGTTTTCATTCTTTTTTCTTCTGTGGCTGCCTTTGTTGTAACTAGTTTTTTTGTTTTTGTTTTCTATTGCTGCTTATTTTATCTTTTTACTTTCATCGGCTGTCGCTACTTATAATGTTTGTAGTTTTGTTTGATTTTTTTTTTAAAGCGGCTACTGGCTTTTTAAAATTTTGTTTTCTTCCTACTGTTTCATCTTCTCTTCCCACTGCTTGATCTGCTGATTCTCCTTATTTCTTTAGTTTTTTTTTAAGGGTACTTTTTTTTAAGGGTGCTTTTTTT
>JAPXFY010004032.1:0-19391 GCA_030674185.1 Monoplex corrugatus | reverse complement strand
CTAACTAACTGAAACTAACTAACTAACTAACTAATTAACTAACTAACTTACTGACTAATTAACTGACTAACTAAGTAATTCACTAACTAACTAACTGATTAACTAAATATCTAAATAACTAACTTACTAGCTAACCATCCAACCAACCAACTAAATAACTAACGTAATAAACTGACTACCAACATAAGTAAGTCAGAAGCTTCCTATTTAACTATCAAACTAGCTAACTAACTGACTAACTAACTAACTAACTAACTAACTAACTAACTAACTAACTAACTGACTAATTAACTAATTAACTAGTTGACTAACTAACTAGCTATCAAACTAAGTAACTAAGTAAGGTAATGAACTAACTACCAACATAAGTAAGTCAGAAGCTTCCTATTTGACCATCCAACTACCTAACTCACTAAGTAACTAAGTAACAAACTAACATACAGCCTGACTAACTAACTAACTAACTAACTGACTACGTAACTACCTAAATAACTACCTACCTAACTACCTAACTAACTAACTAACTTACAAACTAAACTAACTAACGAACGAACGTAATGAACTATCTACCAACATAAGTAAGTCAAAAGATTCCTTTTTAACTATCCAACTAGCTAACTAACTGACTAAATAAGTAATTAACTAACAAACTAACTAACTAAACTAACTAACTAACGAACAAACCAACCAACCAACCAACTATCTAAGTAACTAACCAACCAACCAACCAACCAACAACCAACTAAATAACTAACCGAATGCACTAACTACCTGCAAAAGTAAGTCAGAAGCTTCGTATTCAACTATCGAACTAACTAACTAACTGACGAACTAACTAAACAACTAACTAACTAACTAACTAATTAACTAAGCAAGTAACTAACTAACTAATTAACTAAACAACTAACTAACTAACTAATCAACTAACTAACAAACTTACAAACTAATTAACGAACTAACTAATTAACTAATTAACTATTTAACTAACTGTGTAACTAACTAACAAAATAAGTAAATAATTAAGTAATTCATACTGTACACAACACCCGAACACCTTAAATAATTAAATAACTAACTAACTAAGTAACCTATTAAAGAACTAACTAACTATCTTATTAACCAACCAACCAACCAACCAACTAACTGACTAACTAACTAACTGATTAACTACCTGACTGACTAACTAACTAACAAACGAACTAACTATCTTACTAACTACCTAACTAAATAACTAACTAACTAATGAAACCAACTACCTACCAACATAAGTAAATAAGTAAATAACTAACTAACTACCTATCTAAGTACCTCACTAACTATGTAACTAACTAACAAACTAACTAACTAACTAACCAACCAACTAACTAACTAACTAACTAACTAATTAATTTACTAATTAAATTACTAACTAATTAACTAACTAACTTACTAACTTACTAACTAACGAACAAATGAACTATCTAACTAACTATCTAACTAACTAATTAACTAACTAACTAACTAACTAACTAACTAACTAATTAACCCACTATTCAACTAACTACCTACCTAGCTGACTGACTAACTAACTAACTAACTATCTAACGAAATAACTAACTAACTAACTAACCAACAACTAACTAACTAACTAACTGGCTGAATAACTAACTCACTCGCTCATAATACTAACTAACTAACTAACTAACTAACTAACTAAGTATCGTAATGAACTAACTACCAACATAAGTAAGTCAGAAGCTTCCTATTCAACTATCCAACTAGATAACTTACTAACTAACTTACTAAGTACCTAACTAAGTACCTAACTAACTAACTAATTAATTAACTGACTAACTAACTAACTAATTAATATTTAATAACTAACTAACTAACTGACAGACTAACTATGTAACCTACCAACCAACCAACAACTAACTAACTAACTAACTAACTAACTAACTCACTCACTCACTCACTCACTCACTCGCTTGCTCACTCACTAACTAACTAACTAATCAACCAACTAACTAACTAACTAACTAACTATTTAATTATTTAATAACTAACTAACAGACTAACTAAGTAACCATGTAACTAACCAACTAACCAACTAACCAACCAACCAACCAACCAATCAACCAACCAACTAACTAACTAACTAACTAACTAACTAACTAACTAACTAACTAACGAACTAACGAACGAACTAACTAACTAACTACCTACCTACCTACCTACCTACCTACCTACCTACCTACCTACCTAACTAACTAACTAACTAACTAACTCGTCGTCGTCGGCCTCTTTACATCTTCACCAGGAGGCGTTGTGGTCATGACGTGCACTTTCCGCTGTGGCTGTGCAGGCCGATTCTTGAGTGGCAATCTAACTAACTACTAACTGATTAACTAATTAACTAACTAAATAATTAACTTATTAACTAACTAAATAACTAAACTACTGAACAGAACTACCAACCAACATAAGTAAGAAGTTTCCTAACTAACTAACTTATTTACTAACTAAGTATCTAACTAACTAAGTAACGAACTAACTACCTACCAACGTAAGTAAGTAAGTAAGTAACGAACTGATTAACTAATTACCTAACTAACTAAATAACTGCGTACAAAACTAACTAACTAACTTACTTACTAACTAACTAACTAACTAACTAACTAAACAACCATCTAAGTAACTAACTTACTAACTAATTTACCGACGATCAAACTGACTAAGTAATTGACTAACTAAATAACTTACTAACTAAGTAACTAACTAACTAATCAACCAACCAACCAACTAACCAACTAACTAACTAAGGTAATAAACTGACTACCAACATAAGTAAGTCAGAAGTTTCCTATTTAACTATCAAACTAGCTAACTAACTGAATAAACTAATTAACTAAGTAACTATATAACCAACAAACAAACTTACAAACTGACTAGCTAACTAAGTGACTAACTAACTAACTAACTAACTAACTAACAAACCAACTAACTAATTAACTAACTAACGAACCAACCAACCAACCAACCAATTAACTAACGAACTGAATAAATAAATAACTAATTAACTAACTATCTCAATAACGAATTAACTAACTAACTAACTAACTTACTAAATAACTAATAAACTAATAATTAACTAACTTATCAACTAACCAACTAACTAACTAACTAACTAACTACCTAACTAACTACTTAACTAACTCACTAACTAACTAACTAACTAACTAACTAAATGACTAACTAACTACCTAACTAACGAATTCAACTACCAACCAACATAAGTAAGAAGTCTCCTACCTAACTAATTAACTTACTAAATAACTAAATAACTACTAAACTAACTAAGTAACTAATTAAGTAACTAACTAACAAATTGAACTAACTACCTACCAACATAAGTAATTAAGTAAGTAACTACCTACCAACATAAGTAAGTAAGTAAGTAAGTAACTAACTGGCTGACTAACTAAGTAAGTAAATAACTAACCAACTGACTGACTAACTAACTACATAACTAACTAACTAACTAACTCACTCACTCACTCACTAACTAACTGACTAACTAACTATTTTAATGAACTAACTACCAACATAAGTAAGTCAGAAGCTTCCTATTCAACTATCCAACTAGCTAACTGACTAACTAATTAGCTAACTACCTAACTAAATAACTAACTAACTAACTAACTAATGAAACCAACTACCTACCAACATAAGTAAATAAGTTAATAACTAACTAACTACCTATCTATGTACCTCACTAAATAAGTAACTAACTAACAAACTAACTAACTAACCAAACAACTAACTAACTAACCAATTAATTAACTAATTAACTAACTAACTAATTAACTAACTAACTGACTAACTTACTAACTAGCGAACAAACGAACTATCTAACTAACTAACTAACTAACTAACTAACTAACTAACTAACTAACTAACTAACTAACTAACTAACTAACTAACTAACTAACTAACTAACTAACTAACGAATTAACTAACTAACTAACTAACCAACAACTAACTAACTAACTAACTGGCTGACTAACTAATTCACTCACTCATAGCTAACTAACTAACTAACTAACTAACTAACTAACTAACTAACTAACTAACTAACTAACTAACTAAGTATCATAATGAACTAACTACCAACATAAGTAAGTCAGAAGCTTCCTATTCAACTATCCAAATAGATAAC
This sequence comes from Monoplex corrugatus, assembly GCA_030674185.1. Classification (NCBI taxonomy): domain Eukaryota; kingdom Metazoa; phylum Mollusca; class Gastropoda; order Littorinimorpha; family Ranellidae; genus Monoplex; species Monoplex corrugatus. The sequence goes on along the minus strand of JAPXFY010004032.1, from coordinate 15,193 downwards.
TTACTAACTAACTTACTAAGTACCTAACTAACTAAGTACCTAACTAACTAAGTACCTAACTAACTAACTAACTAACTAACTAGCTAACTAGCTAGCTAACTAATTAACTGACTAACTAACTAACTAACTAATTATTATTTAATAACTAACTAACTAACTGACAGACTAACTATGTAACCAACCAACCAACCAACAACTAACTAACTAATTAACTAACTCACTCACTCACTCACTCACTCACTCACTCACTCACTCGCTCGCTCATTCACTAACTAACTAACTAACTTACTAATCAACCAACTAACTAACTAACTAACTATTTAATTATTTAATAACTAACTAACTAATTGACAGACTAACTAAATAACCATGTAACTAACCAACTAACCAACTAACCAACTAACCAACCAACCAACCAACCAACCAACCAACCAACTAACTAACTAACTAACTAACTAACTACCGAACTAACGAACTAACTACCGAACTAACGAACTAACGAACGAACGAACGAACGAACTAACTAACTAACTACCTACCTACCTACTACCTACCTACCTACCTAACTAACTAACTAATTAACTAACTAACTAATTAACTAACTAACTAACTAACTAACTAACTAACTAACTAACTAACTCGTCGTCGTCGGCCTCTTTACACTTTCCGCTGTGGCTGTGCAGGCCGATTCTTGACTGGCAATCTAACTAACTACTAACTGATTAACTAACTAACTAACTAAACTACTGAACAGAACTACCAACCAACATAAGTAAGAAGTCTCCTAACTAACTAACTTAATTACTAACTAAGTATCTAACTAAGTAACGAACTAACTACCTACCAACGTAAGTAAGTAAGTAAGTAACGAACCAACCAACCAACTAAATAACTAACGGATTGCACTAACTACCTGCACAAGTAAGTCAGAAGCTTCGTATTCAACTATCGAACTAATTAAGTGACGAACTAACTAAACAACTAACTAACTAACTAATTAACTAAGCAAGTAACTAACTAACTAATTAACTAAACAACTAACTAACTAACTAATCAACTAACTAACAAACTTACAAACTAATTAACGAACTAACTAATTAACTAACTAACTATTTAACTAACTAACTGAGTAACTAACTAACAAAATAAGTGAATAATTAAGTAATTCTTACTGTACACAACACCCGAACACCTTAAATAATTAAGTAACTAACTAACTAAGTAACCTATTAAAGAACTAACTAACTATCTTATTAACCAACCAACCAACCAACTAACTAACTAACTAACTAACTAACTGACTGACTGACTGACTAACTAACAAACGAAATAACTAACTATCTAATAACAAACTAACTAAATAACTAAAGAACTAACTAACTAACTAACTAACTGACTAACTAACTAGCTGACTAAAAAAAAAAAAAAAAAAAAATAGACAACAGCAGAAGGGCATCCAGGAGTCATGACCTGGATGTGGCCCGGCCCCCCGAGAGTGTAAGGAATTCAGGGCCGAAACACTTGTCTAAAGGGGGTTACTTCTCTGAAGACCTTCTGTTGTCTAGCTCTCCCTAGAGTTTCTTTCTACCTGCACATGGTCAATCCATTGACTTCCGGGAATAGTTCGGAGGACATTCGGGAAAGACCGAAGGACACTGGGAAAGACTAGATCTGCGGGCTTTGTGGGTTGGCTTCCCACCTTGCCTTTGATAACATGCCACGAGTTCTTTAAATGAAAGATGCTCCCAGGATTCACCGAAAGGGGGAGAGAATGATGAATCCATCGGCACTGACTCCATCACGACTGGAAACGCACAACGGACCATGATTAATGACCAGTTGGAATTTCCGTGTGCGTGTGGAAGGAGATTCACCACCAAACGCGGCATGAAGATCCACAGGACAAAAATGGGCTGTTTGAAGACACATACGAACCAGCAGCAGCGCACTGCGATAGCAGGTGAGACGTTGGATGACCAAGGCCAGGATTTAAACCACAGTGCCAAGGACATCCACGCTGACGGTTCTGATGCGGATTTTGCACAAGCTCTTAACGCCAAACGTGGAAAACTCAATTTGCCGCCTGCCGGTGCAAAAGAACAATGGGAGAAATTAGATGAGGAACTTGTCCTTAAGTTGAATGCGCTAATAGGGAACAGTACGCTGGAACACAAACTTGACACATACGGAGACATCATATACTCTATCTGCAGGGACACTTATGGAGTGAAGCAGCCAAAGACAAAAACGCCTCCCCAGAAATCCAGAAGACAGCAACAGATGGAGAGCATCCGGAGGGAGAAAAGGAAGCTTAAAAAGCGAATGAAAACTGCCTCAGAATTCGAGAAGCAAGGGCTCCTGGAACTCTGGAAAGATCTGAAGGCCAAACACAATGCTCTCAGCAAAGTGGAATCAGCAAGGCGAAGAAAGAGCAAAAAGAAGAAGACTCAAGATCGTTTCTTCAAAGATCCCTTTGACTTTGCAAGAAAGTTGTTTGAACAACCCAAATCAGGGACTCTCACAGTGGGCAAGGAAACCCTAGAGCAGCATCTCAGGGAAACATATTCCGATTCTCAGCGCGAGGCACCACTTGAAATCCAGAATCTGGTTTGGCCTGCAGCGCCAGACGGAAAATTCAATAACAAACCACCAACACTGGATGAAGTGAAGAACGTAGTAAAGAAAGCCAGAGCCAAGTCAGCACCTGGACCAAACGGAATACCATACCTGCTCTACAAGAAATGCCCAAAAGTGCTCGAGTGGCTCCACAAGATGATTCGATCAGCATGGAGGAACCAGAAGATCAGCGACCATTGGATGAGAGCTGAAGGAGTGTACATTCCGAAGGAGCAGAACTCCAGCAGCATCAATCAGTTCAGGCCAATATCACTTCTGAACGTCGAGGGGAAAATCTTCTTCTCTGTTATGGCAGCAAGATTGACAAAATACCTGACTGAAAACAAGTATGTGGATATGTCAGTCCAAAAGGGAGGCATACCAGGAATGCCTGGATGCTTGGAACATGCCACGTTGATTTGGGATGCCATCCAAAAAGCAAGAGCAGAGAAGAGAGACATTGACGTAGTTTGGCTTGATCTGGCGAATGCATATGGATCAGTTCCACACGATATGATCCAGCTGGCTCTTGAAATGTATCACATCCCAGAAAACATCCGAACAATGCTGAGGAAGTATTTCCAAGGGTTCTCAATGCGGTTCTCTACCAAAGAATACACCACGGACTGGATAGACCTAGAGGTGGGCATTGCAATGGGCTGTGCAATCTCTCCCATACTGTTCGTGTTGGCAATGGAAGTCATCTTGAAAGCTGCAATGAAGAGTTCAGGTCCAGTGAATCTGGGAGATGGATACCAGATGCCTCCTCTGAAAGCTTTCATGGATGACACAACAGTCTTGTCCACGGATGAGGAAGAGACACACCGAATCTTAAAGCAGCTGGATGAGCTGGTGGCCTCTTCAAGAATGAGGTTCAAACCTAAGAAATCCCGAAGTCTCTCACTGCGAAAAGGAAAAGTGGCAGATTCAGTCAAATTCATGGTAGCCAACCAAGCCATACCCACTGTCACAGAAGAGCCAGTAAAAAGTCTCGGAAGATGGTATGATGACTCCCTGAAAGACACACAAAGGGGATGTGAAACCAAGCAAACAGCAGAAGAAGGCCTGAAGAAAATAGATAACTGCGGACTGCCAGGCAAATACAAAGTCTGGTGTCTACAGTTCATGCTGATACCAAAGCTGCTGTGGCCACTGCTAATCTATGACATTTGCACCAGCACAGTCGAAGCAATGGAAGCCAAAATCAACAAATACACAAGAAAATGGCTCGGTGTCCCACCTGGTCTCACTGATGTTGCATTCTACTGTCGTCAAGCAATGCTGAAGCTACCTCTTAAATCCATAGTGGAGGAATACAAAGTTGGAAAAGCAAGACTGTTGAGCATGCTGGAGGAATCGGAAGACAATATCGTGAGATCAGTTCAGCCAAAGCTGAGAACTGGCAGAAAGTGGAAAGTCCAAGAGGCTGTAAACAGTGCCAAGAGAAACCTCAGCATCAAAGAAATAATTGGACACACGCAAACCAACAGACAGGGACTGGGAGCAACAAAAATGCAGTGGTGGTCCAAAGCCAAAGGGAAGGAAAAAAGAGACATGATCATACAGGAGTTGAAGGAAGAAGAAGATGTCAAAAGAGTGCAGAAGGCAGTCCAGCAAGGTCAACAGGGGCAATGGACAACATGGGACAGTGCACTCCAAAGAAGTCTCAGCTGGAACGATATGTGGCACATGGCTCCTCTAAGGATAAGCTTCCTCCTCAGATCTGTATATGACCTGCTCCCCTCGAATGCAAACTTAGTGAAATGGGGGAAATCAGACGACCCAGCATGTCCGCTCTGTCAGAAGAAACAAACAGTGGAACATGTCCTAAGCTCTTGCAAAGTAGCGCTAGCCCAAGGAAGGTATACATGGAGGCACAACCAAGTTCTGAAAGTGATCACAGATATGGTTAGCGAAAAAACCATGACCCCAAACGCACCAATTGCTATGACAACGTTCTACAAAGCAGGAGGGAAACAGGTCTGGCCCGAAAGTGCTACGACAACCAGCACATTGCCAAAGGGTCTTCTGGATGGAGCAGTCGACTGGGAGTGTACAGCAGACCTCCCAGAGTGGAGAAATTACCCAGATGTCATCAGCAAGACAGGCATGAGACCAGACATCGCTCTCCAGTCTGACTCCTCGAAACAAGTGATTCTGATAGAACTCACTGTGCCATACGAAAGCAGAATGGAAGAAGCACATATCTACAAGACCGAAAAATACGCCGGTCTTGCCAGCACCCTGAAGAAAGCAGGTCTGCGGGTCAAAATCTTCGCCATAGAGGTCGGGGCAAGAGGGTTTGTGGGCACCTCCGCTTATGATCTCATGAAACAACTCGCCATTTCTGGGAAGAAGAGGACTAGAGCCCTTAAAGCGATGGCAGAGGCAGCAGAAAGGAGCTCAAGCTGGATCTGGGCAAGGAGGAACCAAAAGTGAACTTCATAAGGACTAAATACCCTACAGATGATGTGTGCCCCGTTAGCACATTGGTAAAACCGCGTACCGCAGTTCTGAAGCGCAGAATCGCCCAGGTTCGATCCCCGGCGTGGGGAAAAAAAAAAAAAAAAAAAAAAAATAGACAACAGCAGAAGGGCATCCAGGAGTCATGACCTGGATGTGGCCCGGCCCCCCGAGAGTGTAAGGAATTCAGGGCCGAAACACTTGTCTAAAGGGGGTTACTTCTCTGAAGACCTTCTGTTGTCTAGCTCTCCCTAGAGTTTCTTTCTACCTAACTAACTAACTAAGTAACTAATGAAACCAACTACCTACCAACATAAGTAAATAAGTAAATAACTAAGTAACTAAATAACTAACTAACTAACTACCTATCTAAGTATCTCACTAACTAAGTAACTAACTAACAAACCAACAAACTAACTAACCAACCAACTAACTAAATAACTAAAAAACTAACTAGTTAACTAACTAGTTAACTAACTAACTAATTAACTAACTAACTTACTAACTAACGAACGAACGAACGAACGAACGAACGAACGAACGAACTAACTAACTAACTAACTAACTAACTAACTAACTAACTAACTAACTAACTAACTAACTAATAACTAACTAACTAACTAACTAACTAACTAACTAACTAACTAACTAACTAACTAACTAACTAACTAACTAACTAACTAACTAACTAACTAACTAACTAACTAACTAACTAACTAACTAACTAACTAACTATAACTAACTACTAACTAACTAACTAACTAACTAACTAACTAACTAACTAACTAACTAACTAACTAACTAACTAACTAACTAACTAACTAACTAACTAACTAACTAACTAACTAACTAAACTAACTAACTAACTAACTAACTAACTAACTAACTAACTAACTAACTAACTAACTAACTAACTAACTAACTAACTAACTAACTAACTAACTAACTAACTAACTAACTAACTAACTAACTAACTAACTAACTAACTAACTAACTAACTAACTAACTAACTAACTAACTAACTAACTAACTAACTAACTAACTAACTAACTAACTAACTAACTAACTAACTAAACTACTAACAACAACTACTAACAACAACAACTACTAACAACAACTACTAACAACAACTACTAACAACAACTACCAACAACAACTACCAACAACAACTACCAACAACAACTACTAACAACAACTACTAACAACAACTACCAACAACAACTACCAACAACAACTACCAACAACAACTACCAACAACAACTACCAACAACAACTACCAACAACAACTAACACAACAACAACTACCAACAACAACACTACAACAACACTAACACACTACAACAACAACTACTAACAACAACTACTAACAACAACTACTCAACAAAACAACTAACAACAACAACTACTAACAACAACTAACAACAACAACTACTAACAACAACAACTACTAACAACAACAACTACTAACAACAACTAACAACAACAACTACTAACAACAACTAACAACAACAACTACTAACAACAACAAACTACTAACAACAACAACTAACAACAACAACAACTACAACAACAACACAACAACTAACAACAACTACAACAACACTAACAACAACAACTAACAACAACAACTAACAACAACAACTAACAACAACAACTAACAACAACAAACTAACAACAACAACTAACAACAACAACTAACACAACAAAACAACTAACAACAACAACTAACAACAACAACTAACAACAACAACTAACAACAACAACTAACAACAACAACTAACAACAACAACTAACAACAACAACTAACAACAACAACTAACAACAACAACTAACAACAACAACTAACAACAACAACTAACAACACACTAACAACAACAACTAACAACACAAATAACAACAACAACTAACAACAACACTAACAACACACTAACAACAACAATAACCACTAACCACCACAACCACCACTAACCACCACTAACCACCACTAACCACCACTAACCACACTAACCACCACTAACACCACTAACCACCACTAACACCACTAACCAACCACTAACCACCACTAACCACACTAACCACCACTAACCAACTAACCACACTAACCACCATAACCAACTACATAACCACTAACCACTAACCACTAACAACAACAACTAACAACAAACTAACAACAACTAACAACCCAACCAATCAACCAACTAACTAACTAACGGAATGCACTAACTACCTGCAAAAGTAAGTCAGAAGCTTCGTACCATCTAAGTAACTAACTTACTAACTAATTTACGACTATCAAACTGACTAACTAAGTAATTGACTAACTAAATAACTTACTAACTAAGTAACTAACTAACTAATCAACCAACAACCAACTAACCAACTAACTAACTAACGTAATAAACTGACTACCAACATAAGTAAGTCAGAAGCTTCCTATTTAACTATCAAACTAGCTAACTAACTATAATAACTAACTAACTAATAACTAACTAACTACTAACTAACTAACTAGTTGACTAACTAACTAGCTATCAAACTAAGTAACTAACTAAGGTAATGAACTAACTACCAACATAAGTAAGTCAGAAGCTTCCTATTTGACATTCAACTAAAACTCACTAAGTAACTAAGTAACAAACTAACTTACAGCCTGACTAACTAACTAACTAACTAATGATTACCTAACTACTAACTAACTACCTACCTAACTACCTAACTAACTAACTAACTTACAAACTAACTAACTAACGAACGTAATGAACTAACTACCAACATAAGTAAGTCAAAAGATTCTTTTTAACTATCCAACTAGCTAACTAACTGACTAAATAATAATTAACTAACAAACTAACTAACTAAACTAACTAACTAACGAAAACAACCAACCAACCAACTAACTAACTAACTAACCAAACAACCAACCAACCAACCAACCAACTAAATAACTAACGGAATGCACTAACTACCTGCAAAAGTAAGTCAGAAGCTTCGTACCATCTAAGTAACTAACTTACTAACTAATTTACCGACTATCAAACTGACTAACTAAGTAATTGACTAACTAAATAACTTACTAACTAAGTAACTAACTAACTAATCAACACCAACCAACTAACCAACTAACTAACTAAGGTAATAAACTGACTACCAACATAAATAAGTCAGAAGCTTCCTATTTAACTATCAAACTAGCTAACTAACTGAATAAACTAATTAACTAAGTAACTATATAACCAACAACAAACACAAACTGACTAACTAACTAAGTGACTAACTAATAACTAACTAACTAAGTAACTAACTAATAATAACTAATACTAACTAACTAACTAACTAACACAACTAACTAATTATCTAACTAACGAATCAAACCAACCAACCAACCAACTAACTAACTAACTGAATAAATAAATAAATAATTAACTAACTATCTCAATAACGAATTAATTAACTAACTAACTAACTAACTAACTTACTAAATAACTAATAAACTAATAATTAACTAACTTATCAACTAACCAACTAACTAACTAACCAACTAACTACCTAACATAACTACTTAACTAACTCACTACTAACTAACTAACTAACTAACTTATTAACTAACTAACTGACTAACTAACTACCTAACTAACGAATTCAACTACAACCAACATAAGTAAGAAGTCTCCTACCTAACTAATTAACTTACTAAATAACTAAATAACTACTAAACTAACTAAGTAACTAATTAAGTAACTAACTAACAAAATGAACTAACTACCTATCAACATAAGTAATTAAGTAAGTAACTACCTACCAACATAAGTAAGTAAGTAAGTAACTAACTAACTGGTTGACTAAAGTAAGTAAGTAAATAACTAACTAACTACTGACTAACAATAAACTAACTAACTAACTAACTAACTAACTCACTCACTCACTCACTCAACTACTAACTAACTGACTAACTAACTATTTTAATGAACTAACTACCAACATAAGTAAGTCAGAAGCTTCCTATTCAACTATCCAACTAGCTAACTAACTAACTAATTAGCTAACTAACTAACTACCTAATTAATTAATAACTAACTAACTGAAGACTACTAACTATGTAACTAACCAACTAACTAACTAATTAACTAATTAACGAACGAACTAACTTACTAACTAACTTACTAAATTACTAATAACTTACTAAATACTAACTAACTTACTAATACTAACTAACTAACTATACTAACTAAACTAACTAACTAACTAACTAACATAAACTAACTACTAACTACCTATTCGTAAAGAACTAACTACCAACATAAGTAACTGAGAAACTTCCTATTTAATTATCCAACTAGCTAACTGACAAAATAACTAATTAAATAACTACTAACAAACCAACTAACAAACCAAGTAACAACCTAACTAAATAACTAGCTAGCTAGCTAACTATCTAACTACCTAACTAACTAATCAAATAAGTAACCAACAAACTAACTTCTAACTATGTAACTAACTAATGACTAACTCATTAAGTAACTAATTAACTAACTAACTAACTTACTAACTAACTACTAACTAACTAACTAACTAACTGTACAACTAATAACTATAACTAACTAATCAATCAACCAACTAACTAACTATCTAAGTAACTAACTAACTTACTAACTAACTTACCGACTATCAAACTGACTAACTAAGTAATTGACTATAACTATCTAACTAACTAAATGACAAAATAACTAACTTACTAACTAACAAACCAAGCAACTAACTAACTAAGGTAACAAACGGACTACCAACATAAGTAAGTCGGAAGCTTCCTATTTAACTATCAAACTAGCTAACTAACTGAATAAACTAATTAACTAAGTAACTATATAACCAACAAACAAACTTACAAACTGACTAACTAACTAAGTGACTAACTAACTAACTAACTAACTAACTAACTAACTAACTATAATATACGAATTATCTAACTAACTAACTAACAGCTAACCAGCTAACCAACCAATAAACTAATAACTAACTAAAACTATCTAACTAACTAACTAACTGAAACTAACTAACTAACTAACTAATTAACTAACTAACTTACTGACTAACTAACTGACTAACTAAGTAATTCACTAACTAACTAACTGATTAACTAAATATCTAAATAACTAACTTACTAGCTAACCATCCAACCAACCAACTAAATAACTAACGTAATAAACTGACTACCAACATAAGTAAGTCAGAAGCTTCCTATTTAATATCAAATAGCTAACTAATACTAACTAACTAACTAACTAACTAACTGACTAATTAACTAATTAACTAGTTGACTAACTAACTAGCTATCAAACTAAGTAACTAAGTAAGGTAATGAACTAACTACCAACATAAGTAAGTCAGAAGCTTCCTATTTGACCATCCAACTACCTAACTCACTAAGTAACTAAGTAACAAACTAACTTACAGCCTGACTAACTAACTAACTAACTAACTGACTACGTAACTACCTAATAACTACCTACTAACTACCTAACTAACTAACTAACTTACAAACTAACTAACTAACGAACGAACGTAATGAACTATCTACCAACATAAGTAAGTCAAAAGATTCCTTTTTAACTATCCAACTAGCTAACTAACTGACTAAATAAGTAATTAACTAACAAACTAACTAACTAAACTAACTAACTAACGAACAAACCAACCAACCAACCAACTAACTAAGTAACTAACCAAACAACCAACCAACCAACCAACCAACTAAATAACTAACGGAATGCACTAACTACCTGCAAAAGTAAGTCAGAAGCTTCGTATTCAACTATCGAACTAACTAACTAACTGACGAACTAACTAAACAACTAACTAAACTAACTAATTAACTAAGCAAGTAACTAACTAACTAATTAACTAAAAACTAACTAACTAACTAATCAACTAACTAACAAACTTACAAACTAATTAACGAACTAACTAATAACTATAACTATTTAACTAACTGAGTAACTAACTAACAAAATAAGTAAATAATTAAGTAATTCATACTGTACACAACACCCGAACACCTTAAATAATTAAATAACTAACTAACTAAGTAACCTATTAAAGAACTAACTAACTATCTTATTAACCAACCAACCAACCAACCAACTAACTGACTAACTAACTAACTGATAACTACCTGACTGACTAACTAACTAACAAACGAACTAACTATCTTACTAACTACCTAACTAAATAACTAACTAACTAACTAATGAAACCAACTACCTACCAACATAAGTAAATAAGTAAATAACTAACTAACTACCTATCTAAGTACCCACTAACTATGTAACTAACTAACAAACTAACTAACTAACTAACCAACACAACTAACTAACTAAATAACTAACTAATTAATTATTACTATTAACTAACTAACTAATTAACTAACTAACTTACTAACTTACTAACTAACGAACAAATGAACTATTAATAACTATCTAACTAACTAATCTAACTAACTAACTAACTAACTAACTAACTAACTAACTAATTAACTAACTATTCAACTAACTACTACTAGCTGACTGACTAACTAACAAATAACTATCTAACGAATTAACTAACTAACTAACTAACCAACACTAACTAACTAACTAACTGGCTGACTAACTAACTCACTCGCTCATAACTAACTAACTAACTAACTAACTAACTAACTAACTAAGTATCGTAATGAACTAACTACCAACATAAGTAAGTCAGAAGCTTCCTATTCAACTATCCAACTAGATAACTTACTAACTAACTTAAATAAGTACCTAACTAATAAGTACCTAACTAACTAACTAACTAATTAACTGACTAACTAACTAACTAATTAATATTTAATAACTAACTAACTAACTGACAGACTAATATGTAACCTACCAACCAACCAACAACTAACTAACTAACTAACTAACTCACTCATCACTCACTCACTCACTCACTCGCTTGCTCACTCATAACTAACTAACTAACTAATCAACCAATAACTAACTAACTAACTAACTATTTAATTATTTAAAACTAACTGACAGACTAACTAAGTAACCATGTAACTAACAACTAACCAACTAACCAACCAACAACAACAATAACCAACCAACTAACTAACCTAACTAACTAACTAACTAACTAACTAACTAACTAACTAACAACTACTAACGAACTAACGAACGAATAACTAACTAACTACCTACTACTACCTACCTACTACTACCTACCTACCTACTACCTACCTACTAACTAACTAACTAACTAACTAACTAACTCGTCGTCGTCGGCCTCTTTACATCTGCACCAGGAGGCGTTGTGGTCATGACGTGCACTTTCCGCTGTGGCTGTGCAGGCCGATTCTTGAGTGGCAATCTAACTAACTACTAACTGATTAACTAATTAACTAACTAAATAATTAACTTATTAACTAACTAAATAACTAAACTACTGAACAGAACTACCAACCAACATAAGTAAGAAGTTTCCTAACTAACTAACTTATTTACTAACTAAGTATCTAACTAACTAAGTAACGAACTAACTACCTACCAACGTAAGTAAGTAAGTAAGTAACGAACTGATTAACTAATTACCTAACTAACTAAATAACTGCGTACAAAACTAACTAACTAACTTACTTACTAACTAACTAACTAACTAACTAACTAACCAACCATCTAAGTAACTAACTTACTAACTAATTTACCGACGATCAAACTGACTAAGTAATTGACTAACTAAATAACTTACTAACTAAGTAACTAACTAACTAATCAACCAACCAACCAACTAACCAACTAACTAACTAGGTATAACTGATACAATAAGTAAGTCGAGCTTCCTATTACTATCAACTAGCTAATATGAATAACTAATTAACTAGTAATTTAACAACAAAAAACTTACAAACGATAGTACTAGGACTATAACTATAACTAACTAACAAACATAATAATACTACTAGACACCACAACAACAATAATACGATGAATAATAAAATTACTACTATCTCAATAACGAATTAACTAACTAACTATATAATAATATAACTAATATTAACAATATACTACCACAACTAACTATAACTAATACTACTAACTACTAACTAAACTCATAATAAATACTAACTAACTTAACTAATAACTAAATGACTAACTAACTACAAACAACGAATTCAACTACCAACCAACAATAAGAAGTCTCAACTAACAACTAATATTAATACTAAAAAAACTAAACTAACTAACTAAATAACTAACTAACAAATTGAAACTAAACTCCAACATAAGTAATAAGTAACTACCACAACATAAGTAAGTAATAATTAATACTAATTGGACTGACTAACTAAGTAAAATAAACTAACTAACAACTGACTGACTAACTAACTACATAACTAACTAACTAAACTATTAACTCACTCACTCACTAACTAACTATACTAAACTAACTATTTTAATGAACTAACTACCAACATAAGTAAGTCAGAAGCTTCCATTCAAACTATCCAACTAGCTAACTGACAAAATAACTATACTACCTAACTATAATAAATAACTAAACTAACTAATAAACAACTACCTACCAATAAGTAATAAGTAATAACTAATTAAATACCTAATATTACTACTAAATAAGTAACTAATAACAAACTAACTAACTAACCACAAACTAACTAACTAACTATAATAACTAACTAAACTAATTAATAAAATAATATAACTACTAATTAACTAACTAACTTACTAACTTACTAACTAACGAAACAAACGAACTATCTAACTAACTAATAACTAACTAACTAACTATACTAACGAATTAACTAACTAACTAACAAATAACTAAACTAACTAACTAACTGGCTGACTAACTAACTAACTACAACTAACAACTAACTAAACTAATACTAAACTAACTAACTAACTAACTAACTAAGTATACTAATGAACTAACTACAACTAATAAGTCAGAAGCTTCCATTAACTAATCCAAATAGATAACTTACTAACTAACTTACTAAGTACCTAACTAACTAAGTACCTAACTAACTAAGTACCTAACTAACTAACTAACTAAGCTATAACTAGACTAATACTAATACTAACTACTAAACTAACTAATAATTATTTAACTAACTAACTACTAATGACAGACTAACATGTAACCAACAACAACAAAACTAATATAACTACTACTCACTCAACTCATCACAATACTACTCACTCACTCGCTCGCTCACTCACTAATACAACTAACTAACTAACTAATCAACCAACTAACTAACTAACTAAATATTTAATTATTTAATAACTAACTAACTAATTGACCAGACTAACTAAAACCATTAACTAACCAACAACCAACTAACCAACTAAACCAACTAAACAACCAACCAACCACACCAATACCAACCAACTAACCAACAATAACTAACTAATAACTAACAACCGAACTAACGAACTAACTACCAACTAACGAACAACGAACGAACTAACTAACTAAACTACTACCAACTACACACCTACTACCAACTAACAACAACTAACTAACTAACTAAACTAATAACTAAACTAACTATAACTAACTAAACTAATACTAACTAACTAACTCTCGCGTCGGACTCTTACAATCTCACAGCTTGTCGGTCATGACGTGCACTTTCCTGGCGTGCAGGCCGATTCTTGAGTGGCAATCTAACTAACTACTAACTGATTAACTAATTAACTACTAATAATTAACTTATTAACTAATTAAAACTAAACTATGAAAGAACTACCAACAAATAAGTAGAAGTTTCCTAACTAACTAACTTATTTACTAACTAAGTATCAACTAACTAAGTAACGAACTAACTACCTACAACGTAAGTAAGTAATAAGTAACGAATGAATTAACTAATACCTAACTAACTAAATAACTGCGTACAAACTAACTAATACTTACTTACTATAACTAAAACTAACTAACTAACCAACCATCTAAGTAACTAACTTACTAACTAATTTACCGACGATCAAACTGACTAAGTAATTGACTAACTAAATAACTTACTAACTAAGTAACTAACTAACTAATCAACCAACCAACCAACTAACCAACT
>JAPXFY010004031.1:7500-15000 GCA_030674185.1 Monoplex corrugatus | reverse complement strand
TTACTTAATTATTTTCTTGTTCACATACTTCATTTTTATCCTATTTGTACCTTTTAATTCAAAGTTAAATGAAATCTATATAAACTTACCATATTGTTCTAAAGTTATTCAATCGTTCCTCATGAAGACGTGTGTAGTAAGTGATATCAACATTTTTCAGTGGAACGCACGTTCCATTGTTAAAAACATCTCATATTTGAGTAACTATCTCTCTTCTAAAAACGTCCATGTCATGCTCCTACAATCGCTGAATACCATCAAAACCAAATTACCTAAAATATCCGGTTTTTATTATCCACCAATATGTGACTCTGTAAATGACGGTGGCCGTATACAAACAGCTATATATATTCGTGAAGGACTGAACTATTGTGAACGATCATCGCCAGTACCTAAATCTACCGCATTTATTTCATCATGTGCAATCATTATAAAATTTTCCTCATCGTTAGTTGTGAATATGGCCTCTGTATACTTACCAAGAGGCCCAGACTCTGTGAACACTGAATGGTTAAAACACTTTCAAGATCAGGATGACAAGTGGATAATTGGAGGTGATTTTAATGCACATGCCCCATTTTGGGAAAAGTATTGTACAAACATAACAAGCAACAGGTTGATTGAAAATATTGTAGATTCCAATTTATATTTACTTAACAACGGACACATTACCCGGATCCCCGATATACCAACCCACAGACCCACAGCTATCAACCTTACTTTAATCTCACCATCCCTAGCCCCAAACGCCACATGGCAAACAGAGGATGACTTGTTGGGATCAGATCACATCCCCATACGTCTTACCCTAAACCATACTACAGAAATAGACGCCATACCACAAGATAGTTTACCCAAGTTTAATTATAAAAACGCTGACTGGATCAGTTTTAAGGCAATCCTTGAAAAGACAAGAACAGATCTATCTGAAGCAATGAACATAAACGAAACGTACGAAGTTTTCTGTAACTCACTCTTAAGGGCTGCTAACATTTCAATTCCAAAACTTACAGTGTCAAAAATAGGAAAACATCATGGCTTAACCCCCTTGGTCATGAACCTATACATGCTAGCCTCACTCCGAGTGGTTACAGGCTTGCTTCTTTCCATCGCTCATCTCGAGGTGGCGGTATCGCCATCCTCTACAACGACTCACTCCATTCCCGCCTATCTTTCTCGCAGTCTCTGCCTTTCTCCCATCCTTCTTTCGAGCACGTTGAAGTATCCTTCCAATCCACCCCTCACCCCATCACCTTCTCCTGTGTCTATCGACCTCCACCTAGCTCTGCCAACAAACTCACCACATCCACGTTTCTCTCTGACTTTGACCAACTGCTTGACCACTACTGCCTCTTACCTGGAAATCTCATCATTCTAGGTGACATCAATGTCCACTATGACAACACTCACCGTTATGACACAAGACATATCATCAACTCTCTGTCCAATCACAATATGACTCAACACATTTCTGAACCAACCCATCAAAAAGGTCACATTCTTGACTGGATCATTTCTCGTGATCACCACAATTCAGCTACTAACAACTGCTTAGTTCTTTCTACCCGTCTAACTTCAGCCCTTCCATCTGACCACTCTGCAATTCTCTGTTCTCTTGACATTTCTCCTCCTTCCCGTATCACGCGCACAGTGACTCGACGCAATCTCAAATCTATCGACCTCTCCACATTTTCATCTGATGCCTCCCGTCTCCTTTCTGAAAAGTCACATAACCTTGCCGATGAATTCTATACTACTCTCCACCATCTTCTGGACACTCATGCTCCAGCCACAACCCGTCTTTTACCTGACCGCCCCCCTACCCCCTGGCTCACTCATGAGATTGCCTGTGCAAAACGTGCCCGCCGCAGAGCAGAGCGCCGCTGGCGCATATCCAAACTCACTGTACACAGGCAACTTTTCCAAGCCTCTAAAACAAAAGTATCCACCCTCATTGCATCTGCAAAAACAAGCTATTTCCAAACCAAAATCCTGAATGCCTCTTCTTCAAAAGAACTCTTTACAACCATGAATCATCTCCTTGGCACACGAAAAGACTTACCTCTCCCAACAAAACATACAAATGAAGAACTCCCATCTGTATTCTCTAAGTATTTCACCACCAAAATACAAACTCTTCGTGACAGGCTTGACAGGACACCCTGTCAACCATGCCCACCTGACCCTTCCTTCTCTGGCACACCTCTCACTACTTTTACCCCAGTCTCACAAGAAGAAATTTTCAACACAATCAGATCCATGTCGTTCAAAACCTGCGAACTGGATCCTCTTCCAGGTTCTCTCTACTCCGATTGTCTCCCTACTCTCCTCCCATTCATCACTGACATCATCAACACTTCTTTTCAAACTGGAACTGTCCCAGATTCTTTCAAGTCTGCTATTGTTCACCTTCTCCTCAAGAAACACAATTTAGACCCAAATGAACTGAAAAATTACAGGCCTATCTCTAATCTCTCTTTCTTGTCAAAACTCCTTGAAAAAGTCGTCCTCAACCAGCTGAACTCTCACCTGTCTGCCAACAATCTCCTCAATCCTTTCCAGTCAGCCTACCGCCAGTGCCATAGCACTGAAACTGCCCTACTACACATTCTCAACAATCTCCTCCTTGCAACTGATACTGGCAAAGTCTCTCTCCTCACACTCCTTGATCTGTCTGCAGCTTTCGATACCATTGACCATGGTATTCTCCTTTCTAGACTTCATCATACTTTTGGCATCTCTGACATTGCTCTCTCCTTTTTCACTTCGTATTTATCAAACAGAAAACAAACTGTTCTCATCAATGGCACTTACTCTCAACCTGCATACCTGACCTGTGGTGTTCCACAAGGATCTGTCCTTGGCCCTGTTCTTTTCACTCTTTATACCTCCCCCCTGTCCACCATCATCAACTCCCACTCTATAAAACACCACTTCTATGCTGATGACACCCAACTTCAAGATAGTGACTCACCTGATAATATACAGCGCCTGTTGACTCGCACCACTGAGTGTTACTCGGACATTAAGAACTGGATGACACACAATAGACTTCAGCTTAATGACGACAAGACAGAAGCTATCCTCATTGGCACCCGTCAGAAACTTTCCCAGCTGCCTCCTCTTTCTCTCCCATTATGTAACACATCAGTCCCAATTTCTGATTCAGCTAAAAACCTTGGTGTCTGCATTGACTCTACCCTCTCCATGAACAACTTTGTTTCTCAAACTGCCAGATCTTGCTACTATCATCTCCATCGTATAAGCCTGATCAGGAAGTATCTCTCTGTCGAAACAACTGCAAAACTCGTTCTCTCCTTCATAATGTCTCGCATTGACTATTGCAATTCACTCCTGTCTGGTCTTCCTGCCTCCACCATTCACATCCTACAGCGCATTCAAAACAATGCTGTACGCCTTGTACTCAAAAAGAAAAAAGCTGACCACATATCTCCTCTCCTGGCACAACTTCACTGGCTCCCTGTATCAAAGCGCATACAGTACAAACTAGACACCATGTGCTACAAAAGCCTCAATAACGCAGCCCCCGATTACCTGTCAAGCCTACTTGAGATCTATGTTCCCTCACGTACCCTCCGCTCTGCCTCCGATCCTCTGACTTTTCGCTTTCCACGCACTAAGCTCAATACCTATGGTCCACGAGCCTTCTCTGTTTCTGGTCCACTCTCCTGGAACAAACTTCCTCTCTCAGTCCGTCAGCAACCTACTTTTGCCTCCTTCAAGTCCGCTCTCAAAACTCACCTTTTCTCCTCTGCATAAAATCCTAACCTCACTCAACCCCCTCTGCAGCCTGTCTCCGCTCGGAGGGGAATCACTTTGTTTTAATATATAATTGTATATGATGTGCTCTCTGTGGTTTTCCATTGGTTTTATTCTTGCTTTTATTGCTTTTATTCTTTTCTCCCCATTTGTGGCCATGCATGTGTGTGTGTGTGTGTGTGTGTGTGTGTGTGTGTGTGTGTGTGTGTGTGTGTGTGTGTGTGTGTGTGTGTGTGTGTGTGTGGTGGTGGTCTTTGATTTAATGTCTATTCACTAAAGTGATTTTAGACAAGTGTGTGTGTGTGTGTGTGTGTGTGTGTGTTGTGTGCGTGCGTGCGTGCGTGTGTGCGTGTGTGTCTTTTCGGCGCTTGGATTTGATTTTGTCGAGATTTGCGCTATATAAATATTGTAATTATTATGTATGCATGTGCGTACGTATGTATGTATGTATGTATGTATGTATACGCTTAGATTTATGTATGTATGTATGTATGCATGTATACGCTCAGCTTAGATTTATGTATGTAAGTATGTAAGCATGTATGTATGCATGTATACGCTCATATGTATGTAGGTATGTATGCATGTATACGCTCAGCGCTTAGATTTGATTTTGTCAAGATTTTGCGCTATATAAATAAAATATATTATTATTATTATTATAAA
This sequence comes from Monoplex corrugatus, assembly GCA_030674185.1. Classification (NCBI taxonomy): domain Eukaryota; kingdom Metazoa; phylum Mollusca; class Gastropoda; order Littorinimorpha; family Ranellidae; genus Monoplex; species Monoplex corrugatus. Next base: position 10,554 of record JAPXFY010004031.1, on the reverse strand, counting down.
TGTCTGGTGGAATGAGGACTGTCAAAAGGCAGTGAACGAAAAGAAAGAAAAATACAAAATTTATTTAGCAAACAGGTCACCTGAAAATCATACAGCGATGAAAAGTGCCAACATTAAGTGTAACAGAATCATAGAGCAAGCCAAAGAACAACACTGGACATCTTTTTGTAAATGTGAAGTAAATAACCACAAAGACACGATAAAGATTTGGGAAAAACTAAAATTAATGAAAAACGGGATTAAGTTGCCATCAATTCCAGTAAAGCTAGAAAATAACCCTATTCCTAACTCATTGGAAAAAGCAGAAGCTTTTGCAGACGTGTTTGCTGAGGCCTGTCGTGTAGAAGGACTCCCTGTCTCTGATAGAAATTATAGGGAACGAGATGAAAAGAAAGATGTATATAAGGACCCTGCCTCTGACAATACTCACTACATAAATGCATCACTCACACTTCAAGAATTAAAAGATGCCATTCAGTCCCTTCCAAGTAAAAAATCGTCAGTTGGACTAGATGCAATTTCCAATGAGATGCTGAAAAATTTACCAGAAAATTTTATAATCTTGCTACATGACATATTTCAAAAATGCTGGAATAGTGGGATAATGCCTAACAACTGGAAAGAAACAATAGTGGTTCCTGTATTAAAACCAGGTAAATGTAATACCGATTTGAAAAACTACAGGCCAATTGCATTAACATCACATGTATGTAAACTAATGGAGAAAATAATCTTAAAGAGACTGATGCACTATTGTGAAAAGAATAAAATAATACCAGTAAATCAGGCAGGATTTCGAAAAGGCAGGTCACCAGTAGAGATCCTAACAAAGCTAACTACTAATATAAAACAACAATTTGCAAGACGTCAATGTGTTTTAGCTACATTTTTTGATATAACGAAAGCATACGATCAAGTGTGGCACTTCCGATTGTTATTCAAATTTAAAAGTATTGGGCTGACAGGTCACATTTTTGGCTATGTTAAGTGTTTCTTAGAAAACAGAGTATTTCAAACGAGGATTGAAAATGTATATTCCACGAAACGAATTCTTCAAATGGGTATCCCTCAGGGATCCGTTATAGCTCCCCTTCTTTTCATGATATTAATGCATGACTTACCCAGTAAAGTATCTAAGCATGTAGTTTTAGCTCAATATGCTGACGATTTATGCATGTGGATGCAGGTAAATATGAAAAAGAAAACTCCTTTGCGCTGTATCAATTATACACGCAAATGCTACCAATTAGAACTTGATAAAATAGCGCGATACATGGTAGAAAATGGGTTACATCTATCCCTGGAAAAAACAAAAATAGTTTTATTTAATAATGGAGCTAACCCAGTAAATATTCCCACTTTCAAACTGGGAGATACTCTTCTTCAGTTTAACGAGTCGATTAAATTCTTAGGAGTTTTCCTTACAGCAAAATTATCTTGGAATCAGCATATTGAATACTTATTAACCAAAGCTCAAAAAAGTTTAAATTTCATAAAAATAGTTCGCAAACAGACATGGGGTCAAGATTCATCAACACTTGTTCATCTTTGTAAATCGCTTGTTAGATCTAAATTAACCTATGCTCAAGAAATCTTCTTCAGTGCGCCGAAACACTTACTAAAAAAACTGCAGAGCATAGATTGTAAAGGTTTCAAACTTGCACTGGGTCTTCCAATGCATGCTTCCTGTCTTCGGACATATAATGAAATCAAACTGTTGCCACTTGATGAGCAAACGAAAGTCGCTTCTACTAAATTTTTGTTAAGAAACACTACCGTAGAAAACATCTCAGAAACAGAAATTAAACTGAGATCAGATACCGACTTTCCAAAACGAGCTAAATCAATATCTTCACAGGTCACACTTGCAACATACACATCTGACGTCATGAAAGGCTCAGGAATTGATCTAGACGTAGATCCTGTATCTATACGACCTTCCTTTTCGCCAGTACCCAGTTGGGAACTCCAAAGAGCACGATTTGACGTACACCACACTAATTTAAAAAAAGGAGACAATATAAACTTACTGGCAAGTCAGGTTAAATGTCATATAAACGACGTATATTCTGATCATTTGAAAATTTACACTGATGGGTCAGTAATTGAAAGAAAAGCAGGCTCAGCGTTTTTAATACCTGCTCTCAAAATTGAAAAATCTTTCTACATAGGACTTGATAAATCTATCTTTACAGCTGAACTCTTTGCAATATTAATGGCTTTAAACTTTCTGATAAGTCTTCCTAGGACAATTTTTCAGATACTTCTTTGCGTTGATTCAAAATCAGTACTTCAGGCTCTTGAATTATCAAAATTACAAACAAGATCAGAAATGATTCTGGAAATAAGTCACTTGATTCATAATTTATCTTTAAGAGGCACTGATATTACTTTCTGCTGGATACCTTCTCATAGTTCTTTTAGTTATAATAATAAAGTTGACAGGGCTGCCAAACGGGGAGCTAATAACTCACCAGATTCAAACAATATCCAGCTTTCTCTCTCGTTGCACGAGAATTACACTTTAATGGACAACTACGTCTGGAAGCAGTTCCAATTAAAACAGAAAAAGTATGATAAATGTCACATGAACTTTGAAGTTAGCAAAATACTTAAGCAGCTTCATGCCAGCAGAACTATACAGTCCCTTATGTACAGATGGAAACTTGATGCATTCAAAACAAAATATACCAATAACATAGTGTGTCTGTGTGGAAAGAAGATAACACATAGTCATATTCTTTCTTGCGTTAGGGTAAAACGACATATTCCAACACTATCTGTGAGTACAGTTTCTGACATATTTGCCTCATCATCATTACTGTATGAATTTTTTGTTAGCCTGTCAAAAAGTCCTATAGCGAATTACCTTTAAAATGTTATTTGACTTGTTCATTGTTGTGGTTAGTCAATTATTAGTTTTACTTTTTATTCATTTCTTCCGGATATTTACTAATTTTGTTTGTCAGTTTGTTTGTTTAAATCGATAATTATGGTAACATTATTTGTTAGTTTTACCTTCCCCTCTTCAAAACAGTTGTTTTCTGGATCATC
>JAPXFY010004031.1:0-2500 GCA_030674185.1 Monoplex corrugatus | reverse complement strand
TAGGTTGCTGACGGACTGAGAGAGGAAGTTTGTTCCAGGAGAGCGGACCAGAAACAGAGAAGGCTCGTGGACCATAGGTATTGAGCTTAGTGCGTGGAAAGCGAAAAGTCAGAGGATCGGAGGCAGAGCGGAGGGTACGTGAGGGAACATAGATCTCAAGTAGGCTTGACAGGTAATCGGGGGCTGCGTTATTGAGGCTTTTGTAGCACATGGTGTCTAGTTTGTACTGTATGCGCTTTGATACAGGGAGCCAGTGAAGTTGTGCCAGGAGAGGAGATATGTGGTCAGCTTTTTTCTTTTTGAGTACAAGGCGTGCAGCATTGTTTTGAATGCACTGTAGGACACGCTTGTATACACGTATATGCATGAACACACACACACACACACACACACACACACACACACACACACACACACACACACACACAAACACAAGTGCACACATGCATGCATGCACATGCACACATGCACTCACGCACAAAAACATACACACACGTGCACACACAGACATAGACACACACACAGACACACACACACACACAGACACACAAACACACACGTACACACACATACACACACATACACACACACAAACACAGACATACATACACATACACACACACACACACACACACACCACACACACACACACACACACACACACACACACACACACGTACCACACCATGGAATCGACATGAATTTTCGTTATATTTTCAAATGAAAGAAGGGAACAGTTCGTTAACAACATGAAGGTCAGGTTTAAAAACGTGTATGGGCATAAGATCCACACACACACACACACACACACACACACACACACACACACACACACACACACACACACACACACACACACACTCGCACGCGCAAGCGCACATATACATACACACACACTCGCACGCGCAAGCGCACACACACACACACACACACACACACACACACACACACACACACACACACACACACACACACACTCTCTCTCTTTTTCATACACACACACACACACACACACACACACACACCACACACACACACACACACACACACACACACACACACACACACACACACACAGAGCAGCAGCAGCTATTACAACTTAATTTCAGGTTACCTCTCCGAGTTGAAGACTAATTATTTCCTGTGAACTCCGATTTTGGCAAAATCCGAACGTTTTAGCGCTTTTCAAGACCTGAATTTGAGCAGTCTTTTCATGTGTGTAGAACATCTTGATGAGAAAGCAACCTCCTGGAGTATGACTTTTTCTCTGTGTGTCTCTCTGTCTGGCTGAGACTCTCTGTGTGTCTCTGTCTCTTTTTCTGTCTCTGTCTCTCCTCTCCCTCTCTCCGCCTCCCTCCCTCTTCTCTCCCTACCCCCTCTTTCTCTCTCTGTCTCTCTCTTCCTCTCTCTATCTCCCTTTCTCTTTTTCTCTCTCTCCGCCTCCTTCCCCTTCTCTCTTTCTACCCCTTTCTCTCCCTACCCCCTCTTTCTCTTTCTCTCTCTGTCTCTCCTCCCCTCTCTCTCTCTCGTCTCTCCCCCTCTCTCTGTCTCCTTTCCCTTTCTCTGCCTCCCTCCCTCTTTTCTCCCTACCCCCTCTTTCTCTTCCTCTCTCTTTCTCTGTCTCCCCCTCTCTCTCTCTCTCGTCTCTCCCTCTCTCCCCTCTCTCTCTGTCTCCTTTCCCTCTCTCTGCCTCCCTCCCTCTTCTCTCCCTACCCCCTCTCTCTCTTTCTTTCTCTCTCTCTCTCTCTCTCTCTCTCCCTCTCTCCCTCTCTCTGTGTCGCCTTTCCCTCTCATTGCCTCCCTCCCTCTTCTCTCCCTACCCCCTCTCTCTCTTTCTCTCTGTGTCCTCTCTCTCTCTCTTTGTCTCTCTCTCCGCCTCCTTTTCCCTCTCTCTGCCTTCCTCCCTCTTCTCTCCCTACCCCCTCTCTCTCTTTCTTTCTCTCTTTCTGTCTGTCTCTCTCTCTCTCTCTCTCTCTCTCTCTCTCTCTGTGTCTCTCTGGCTCTCCTTCTCAGTGTGCGTGTCTCTCTCTCCTTCAACAAATATCTCTGCTTAATTTTTTGATGTGATTTCACACAGTTTACAGAACAAATTCTTTTCATGTTTGATCGTAACCTCAGATTTAACTGTTTTTTTATTTTATTTAAGTCAGTTTGATTTTAGCAGGCTTCTGGCAAAATAAACATGGACAAGTTTAGTGTCCCCTTCATACCCAAATTATGAAACGAAATTCAAACACATAATATGATCAAACCACACTGAAATGTTTAACTTTAGTTGATTCGTTGGTAAGGTGGTTGGTTGGTTGGTTGGCTGGTTTGTTGGTCGGTAGGCTGGTCGGTTGATTGGTTGGTTGCTTTTGTTTGGATTTTTTTTTGGCTCAATGAATATGATGGTACATACATATGCTGGTTACATAGGTCAGTGGTTGAAAGGTGAACAGGTTGGTCATTGGTTTTTTTGATTGCTTGGTTGACAGGTTGTATGGCTGATTGATCTGCC
>JAPXFY010004030.1:0-19400 GCA_030674185.1 Monoplex corrugatus | reverse complement strand
CACCTATAGAAATATAAGTTGAAAACATGATGTCTCACCTGTAGAAATAAAAGGTTAAAGCGTGATGTCACACCTGTAGAGAAAAAACGCTTTAAAAATGATGTCGTACCTGTAGAAACAAAAGTTTAAAATATTATCTCACCTGTAGAAAAACAAGGTTAAAAACATGATGTCTCATCTGTAGAAATAAAGGTTTAAAACAAGACATCACACCTGCAGAAACAAAGATTTAAAAGATGAGGTCTCACCTGTAGAAGTAAAGGTTTAAAACATGTCTAACCTATAGGAAGAAAAAAGGATTAAAACATGTTGTCTCACCTGAAGAAATAAAGGTTTAAAACATTATTTCTAACCTGCAGAAATAAAGGTTTAAAACAAGATGTCACACCTGTAGAAAATAAAGGTTTAAAACAAGACATCACACCTGCAGAAATAAAGGTTTAAAACAAGATGTCACACCTGTAGAAATAAAGGTTTAAAACAAGATGTCACACCTGTAGAAATAAAGGTTTAAAACAAGACGTCACACCTGCAGAAACAAAGGTTAACATGATGTCTCACCTGTAGAAATAAAGGTTTAAAACAAGACGTCACACCTGTAGAAATAAAGGTTTAAAACAAGACGTCACACCTGTAGAAACAAAGGTCAACATGATGTCTCACCTGTAGAAATAAGGGTTTAACACAAGACGTCATACTTGCAGAAACAAAGGTTAAAACATGGTATCTCACCTGTAGAAATAAAGGTTTAAAACGTCACACCTGCAGAAACAAAGGTTTAAAACATGTCTCATCTTTAGAAATAAAGGTTTAAAACAAGACGTCACACCTGTAGAAATAAAGGTTTAAAACGTCACACCTGCAGAAACAAAGGTTAAAAACATGATATCTCATCTGTAGAAATAAAGGTTTAAAATATGATGTCTCCCCTGTAAAAATAAAGGTTTAAAAGAAGACGTCACACCTGCAGAAACAAAGGTTAACATGATGTCTCACCTGTAGAAATAAAGGTTTCAAAGAAGACGTCACACCTGCAGAAACAAAGGTTTAAAACATGATGTCTCACCTGTAGAAATAAAGGTTTAAAAGAAAACATCACACCTGCAGAAACAAAGGTTATAAACAAGATGTCTCACCTGTAGAAATAAAGGTTTAAAACAAGACGTCATACCTGCAGAAATGAAAGTTTAAAACATGATGTCTCACCTGTAGAAACAAAGGTTAACATGATGTCTCACCTGTAGAAATAAGGGTTTAACACAAGACGTCATACTTGCAGAAACAAAGGTTAAAAACATGGTATCTCACCTGTAGAAATAAAGGTTTAAAACGTCACACCTGCAGAAACAAAGGATTAAAACATGATGTCTCATCTGTAGAAATAAAGGTTTAAAACAAGACGTCACACCTGTAGAAATAAAGGTTTAAAACGTCACACCTGCAGAAACAAAGGTTAAAAACATGATATCTCATCTGTAGAAATATAAGTTTAAAATATGATGTCTCACCTGTAGAAATAAAGGTTTAAAAGAAGACGTCACACCTGCAGAAACAAAGGTTTAAAACATGATGTCTCACCTGTAGAAATAAAGGTTTAAAAGAAGACGTCACACCTGCAGAAACAAAGGTTATAAACAGGATGTCTCACCTGTAGAAATAAAGGTTTAAAACAAGACGTCATACCTACAGAAATGAAGGTTTAAAACATGATGTCTCACCTGAAGAAATATAAGTTTGACATGATATCTTACGTGTAGAAATAAAGGATTAAAACATGATGTCTCACCTGTACATATAAAGGTTTAAAACATCATGCCTCACCTGTAGAAATAAAGGCTTAAAAGAAGACATCACACCTGCAGAAACAAAGGTTATAAACAGATGTCTCACCTGTAGAAATAAAGATTTAAAACATGTCACACCTGTGAAATAAAGGTTTAAAACATGATGTCTCATCTGTAGAACTAAAGGTTTAAAACAAGACGTCACACCTGATAAAAAAAAAAAGGTTAAAAACATGGTGTCTCACCTGTGAAAACAAAGGTTTAAAACGTGGTCTCATCTGTAGAAATAAAGGTTTAAAACATGATGTCTCACCTGCAGAAATAAAGGTTTAAAACATGATGTCTCACCTGAAGAAATAAATGTTTAAAACATGTCTCACCTGCAGAAATAAAGGTTTAAAACATGATGTCTCACCTGTAGAAATAAAGGTTTAAAACATGTCTCACCTGCAGAAATAAAGGTTTAAAACATGTCTCACCTGCAGAAATAAAGGTTTAAAACATGTCTCACCTGCAGAAATAAAGGTTTAAAACATGTCTCACATGCAGAAATAAAGGTTTAAAATATGATGTCTCACCTGCAGAAATAAAGGTTTAAAACGTGATGTCTCACCTGCAGAAATAAAGGTTTAAAACATGATGTCTCACCTGCAGAAATAAAGGTTTAAAACATGATGTCTCACCTGCAGAAATAAAGGTTTAAAACATGATGTCTCACCTGCAGAAATAAAGGTTTAAAACATGATGTCTCACCTGCAGAAATAAAGGTTTAAAACATCTCATCAGTAGAAATAAAGGTTTAAAACATAATATCTCACCTGTAGAAATTAGGGTTTAAAACATGATGTCTCACCTGTAGAAACAAAGGTTTAAAACATGTCTCATGTGTAGAAATAAAGGTTTAAAACATGTCTCACCTCCAGAAATAAAGGTTTAAAACATGATGTCTCATCTGTAGAAATAAAGGTTTAAAACATCTCACCTGCAGAAATAAAGGTTTAAAACATGATGTCTCACCTGCAGAAATAAAGGTTTGATACATGTCTCATCAGTAGAAATAATAATAATAATAATAATATTGGACATTTGTTGAGCGCCTTCCTCCCTCACAAGGAGGGAGCACAAGGCGCTTCACATAATAGACGCACAGAACAGCCACAAATAGTGTACACATATAACATAAGACATATGGACAGATATACTCCTAATCATAATTTAAGGGCCACTTCTTCCTTCCTCTCTAATTTTAAGTTGAAATAATTGACAATGTTTAGAATTGATTCTATGTTTTATTTCATCATTTCCACACCTGTTTTGGAAAAAGAAATTAGCACAATGACCCATTAGTGAACAGCACATGCATTTAAAGGAACATCCCCCCCTTTTCAAAAAACAGAAAGTGTCAGATTTGGCCAATCTGTTTTCAATGTCGTGTGTGTCCGCCCCGAGCCTGGATGCATGCTTCACAGCGCCGATGCATCGACCCCACAAGGGTACGGAGTGTGTCCTGAGGGATGGCCGCCCACTCGATCTGCAGGATGTCGACCAGCCTGGCCAGGGTGCCCGGTGGGGGGTGGTTGTCCCTGATGCGCCTCCCGAGCACATCCCAGAGGTGTTCAATTGGGTTCAGGTCAGGTGAGCACGCTGGCCAGGCCATACGGACGACTTCATGCTGCTCCAGGAAGTCGGTCACAAGGCGTGCTCGATGCGCAGGTGCATTGTCGTCCTGGAAGATGGCGCCTTGACCAAGGTCCACAAGCGCAGGCAGTGCCACGGCCGCCAGAACCTCGTCCCGGTACCGGACCCCGTTCAGGATGCCGTCAATGGGGAGCAGGGGGGTCCGGTTACCACGGCTCATGCCACCCCACACCATCACCGACCCGCCGCCGTACCGGTTATGCTCTTGGACAGTGGCGTCAGCGAACCTCTCCCCTTGACGTCGCCACACCCGAGCCCGGCCATCGTTAAAGGTCAGGGTGAACCTGGACTCATCCGAAAACAAGACCCGGGCCCACTGTTGCCTTGTCCAGGTCATGTGCTCCCTGGCCCAGGTCATGCGGCGCACTCTGTTGACCGGTGACAGCACGGGTCGGACGGCCGGTCTCCGTGACCTCAAGTTTGCCTCATGTAGCCGTCTTCTCACCGTGCTGCAGCTGATGTTAGCACCTGTTGCGTCCCTCAGCTGACCCCTCAAGGTCACCGCAGTGGATGCCCTTTCCCTCAGGACGGAGAGGGCAAGGTAGCGGTCTTGCTGTCTTGTCGTTACTCTGGGTCGACCCGTGTGACGCCTTTCCTGGACTGCTCCAGTCTCATTGAAGCGCTCCAGCAGTCTCTGGATTGTGGAATGCGACACTTCAAGTCGTCTAGCAACTTCCCGCTGCGCTAGGCCTTCATCAAGCAGAGCGAGGGCTCTCCCCCGCTGCTCATCCGTCATCCGTCGTCTTGCAAGCATGGTTAAAACGAACCAAGAACGGGTCCTTTTTATACTCGTCTCCGGCCAACTTTGGCTGGAGTAGTGTTCAAAAAGGGCTTGCCTTGCACGTGCAAAGCGAATTTTGTCGCTACCTTGCCTGCGTCGTCAGAGAGACCCTGCTGAAGATTCGACAATTTCGTGTGGAAATTGTCTTCCTTGGGCCGCCCATTGCAAATCGGCAAATCCCCAAACACGTGCCAAAAGGAAACTGCAATGTTGTCTGAGCTCATATCCATTCAGTTACGGCAACGAATTGGAGAAAAGAGTAAGAGAAAATAGGTTATTTCTCCTTTCAAAAATTGACTCAAAAACGTTCCTGGCCCTTCAATAATGACGTGTAGTATATGTCACACTTCATACTACAAAACACATCATACCACATAATAACATAATAACACATCTCATACCACATCACTACACACAAATATGGAAAGGAAAACAGAACTATACATGACTCATTGAGAGTGGAAGGTGGTGTTGTGAGGGGAATAGGGATCACATATCTGAAGCTGGAAACAGATGGAGAAGAGTCAGTTTTCAAACTAGCAGGGCGCACAGATGTAACAGTTTGAATGTGCCTCTGTTTTCTTCTTCCTCGTCGGCGCGTTCGTTTCCTTGGCAGAAATAAAGGTTTAAAACATAATATCTCACCTGTAGAAATTAGGGTTTAAAACATGATGTCTCACCTGTAGAAACAAAGGTTTAAAACATGTCTCATCTGTAGAAATAAAGGTTTAAAACATGTCTCATGTGTAGAAATAAAGGTTTAAAACATGTCTCACCTCCAGAAATAAAGGTTTAAAACATGATGTCTCATCTGTAGAAATAAAGGTTTAAAACATGATGTCTCACCTGTAGAAACAAAGGTTTAAAACATGTCTCATCTGTAGAAACAAAGGTTTAAAACATGTCTCATGTGTAGAAATAAAGGTTTAAAACATGTCTCACCTCCAGAAATAAAGGTTTAAAACATGATGTCTCATCTGTAGAAATAAAGGTTTAAAACATCTCACCTGTAGAAACAAAGGTTTAAAACATGTCTCATCTGTAGAAATAAAGGTTTAAAACATGTCTCACCTGTAGAAATAAAGGTTTAAAACATGTCTCACCTGCAGAAAAAAAGGTTATAAAACATGATGTCTCACCTGTAGAAACAAAGGTTTAAAACATGTCTCATCTGTAGAAACAAAGGTTTAAAACATGTCTCATGTGTAGAAATAAAGGTTTAAAACATGTCTCACCTCCAGAAATAAAGGTTTAAAACATGATGTCTCATCTGTAGAAATAAAGGTTTAAAACATCTCACCTGTAGAAACAAAGGTTTAAAACATGTCTCATCTGTAGAAATAAAGGTTTAAAACATGTCTCACCTGTAGAAATAAAGGTTTAAAACATGTCTCACCTGCAGAAAAAAAGGTTATAAAACATGATGTCTCACCTGTAGAAATAAAGGTTTAAAACATGAAGTCTCACCTGCAGAAATAAAGGTTTAAAACGTGATGTCTCTCCTGCAGAAATATAGGTTTAAAACATGTCTCACCTGCAGAAATAAAGGTTTAAAAACATGATGTCTCACCTGTAGAAATAAAGGTTTAAAACGTGATGTCTCTCCTGCAGAAATAAAGGATTAAACATGATGTCTCATCTGTAGAAATAAAGGTTTAAAACATGATGTCTCACCTGCAGAAATAAAGGTTTAAAACGTGATGTCTCATCTGTAGAAATAAAGGTTTATAAGAAGATGTCACACCTGCAGAAACAAAGATTAAAACATGTCTCACCCGTAGAAATAACAGTTTAAAACATGTCTCATCTGTAGAAATAAAGGTTTTAAATAAGATGTCACACCTGCAGAAACAATGGTTTAAAACATTGTCTTTCCTGTAGAAATAAAAGGTTAAAACATGTCTCACCTGAAGAAATAAAGGTTTTAAACAAGATGTCACACCTGCTGAAATAAAGGTTTAAAACAGTCTTTCCTGTAGAAATAAAAGATTAAAACATGATGTTTCATCTGTAGAAATAAAGGTTTAAAACAAGACGTCACTCCTGCAGAAACAAAGGTTAAAAACATTATGTCTCATCTGTAGAAATTAAGATTTTAAACAAGATGTCACACCTGCAGAAATAAAGGTTTAAAACATTGTCTCACCTGTAGAAATAACAGTTTAAAATATGGTGTCTCATCTGTAGCAATAAAGGTTTAAAACAAGACGTCACACCCGCAGAAACAAAAGTTAAAAACATGTTATCTCACCTGTAGAGATAAGGTTTAAAATATGTCTCATCTGTAGAAATAAAGTTTTAAAACATTAACAAGACGTCACACCTGTAGAAACAAAGGTTCAAAACACGTCTCACCTGTAGAAGTAAGGGTTTAAAACATAATGTCTCACCTGTAGAAATAAAGGTTTAAAACATGTCTCACCTGTAGAAATAAAGGTTTAAAACATGATGTCTCACCTGTAGAAATAAAGGTTTAAAACATGTCTCACCTGTAGAAATAAAGGTTTAAAACATGTCTCACCTGTAGAAATAAAGGTTTAAAACATGATGTCTCACCTGTAGAAATAAAGGTTTAAAACATGTCTCACCTGTAGAAATAAAGGTTTAAAACATGTCTCACCTGTAGAAATAAAGGTTTAAAACATGATGTCTCACCTGTAGAAATAAAGGTTTAAAACATGTCTCACCTGTAGAAATAAAGATTTAAAAATGATGTCTCACCTGTAGAAATAAAGGTTTAAAACATGTCTCACCTGTAGAAATAAAGGTTTAAAACAGGTTGTCTCACTTTGAAAAATACAGCCTGAAAATATAATGTCTCACATGCAGAAATACAGGTTCAAAACAAGATGTCTCAGCTGCAGAAATAAAAGTTTAAAACATGACAATCTCACCTGCAGAAATAATGGTTTAAAACATGACATCTCACTCTAGAAATAACGGATTTAAAACATGTCTCACCTGCAGAAATAAAGGTATAAATCATGACATCTCACCTGCAGAAATAACGGATTTAAAACATGTCTCACGTGCAGAAATAAAGGTATAAATCATGACATCTCACATGCAGAAATAAAGGTATAAATCATGACATCTCACATGCAGAAATAAAGGTATAAATCATGACATCTCACATGCAGAAATAAAGGTATAAATCATGACATCTCACATGCAGAAATAAAGGTATAAATCATGACATCTCACATGCAGAAATAAAGGTATAAATCATGACATCTCACATGCAGAAATAAAGGTATAAATCATGACATCTCACATGCAGAAATAAAGGTATAAATCATGACATCTCACATGCAGAAATAAAGGTATAAATCATGACATCTCACATGCAGAAATAAAGGTATAAATCATGACATCTCACGTGCAGAAATAAAGGTATAAATCATGACATCTCACACGCAGAAATAAAGGTATAAATCATGACATCTCACACGCAGAAATAAAGGTATAAATCATCACATCTCACATGCAGAAATAAAGGTATAAATCATGACATCTCACGTGCAGAAATAATGGTTTAAAACATGATGTCCCACCTGTAAAAATAAAGGTTTAAAACATGACAGCACATGATCAACAAAGATTACTTTCCCTGACCAGAGTCCATGGCTTGACTTAATTCTTCAATTGAGATTTGGTGCCGGCACCTTGGCTCTGAAGACCACCATCATCCTTGTCCTCCAGGGAAATAATATCTGCAAACATAAGACCAAAAAAAAAAAAAAAAGATGTAATACCTAATAATGCAAAACCACAAATAGTACTGTCCACCCCAACTCCCATACTTTTCAATTCCAGTAACTCGTACAAAAATGAATTTTAGACCTAACGTTAAACACAAATCAAATAACATGAAATCCAAATGTTGTTGTATTAAATATGCGTTCTTATTCTTCTTTCATTTTTTTATCTGGTTACAAATAACATGACCTCAAAAAACTGAATGAATACTGTTTTTCATACATAATACAAGTGTCAGTTTATTATTTCTATACATTACAACCGAAACAACTTATAATCTTCAAAGTATGGTAAAGCAACAGAGCTGAATTTAATACAAAACCCTACATAAACTAATTTAAAAATACTCATTAACCAGTTAAATGCTATCACTCATACTTGTACAAGCTATCAATAATACAACCATCATAACTCAATGCTATCACTCATACTTGTACAAGCTATCAATAATACAACCATCATAACACAATGCTATCACTCATACTTGTACAAGCTATCAATAATACAACCATCATAACTCAATGCTATCACTCATACTTGTACAAGCTATCAATAATACAACCATCATAACTCAATGCTATCACTCATACTTGTACAAGCTATCAATAATACAACCATCATAACTCAATGCTATCACTCATACTTGTACAAGCTATCAATAATACAACCATCATAACTCAATGCTATCACTCATACTTGTACAAGCTATCAATAATACAACCATCATAACTCAATGCTATGAACATGTAAGACCATGCCAGTGTCTGCCTTATGGAAACTGAAACACTGCAATAGTATGATGTTAAAAACCCCTGTAAGCCATGCCGTGTCTGGTTATGGAAACATAAAAACAGCAATATATGAGTTAAAAACCCTGTAAGCCATGCATTTGGCTTATGAAACACAAAACACTGCATAGTATCATTTTTTAAAAACCTGTAAGCCATGCCAGTGTTTTAGGAAACACAAAACACTGCAATAGTATGCATGTTAAAACCTGTATGCCTGCAGTTCTGCTTATGGACACGAAAACATGCAATAGATGCATGTTAAATACACTGTAAGCCATGCAGTGTTGGCTTATTGAAACCGAAAACACTGCAATAGTATGCATGTTAAAACCCTGTAAGCATGCAGTGTGTGGCTTATGGAAACACGAAAACACTGCAATAGTATGCATGTTAAACACCCTGTAAGCCATGTCAGTGTGGGTTAGGAAACATGAAACACTGCAATGTATCATGTTAAACCCCCCCCCCCCCCCCCCCCCCCCCCCCCCCCCCCCCCCCCCCCCCCCCCCCCCCCCCCCCCCCCCCCCCCCCCCCCCCCCCCCCCCCCCCCCCCCCCATTAAAATAAGTTAAAACTGAAGCCATGTCACAAGTTGCTTTCCCTGACCAACCACTTGCAATTTTATGATGTCCCACCTGTAAGCCATCATTTGTCCTAGGAAAACTGAAACATGCCAATAGATGAATTATTAAAACCCTGTAAGCACATATCTTCATTGCTTATCGAAAAGTTGAAAACACTCAATAGTAATGTGTTAAATAAGCCTTCACTTTTTCTTTTTACTGGTACAAAAACATGCAAATAATGATGAAAACATATAAACAATGTCAGTTTCTTATAAACACGAAAAACTTATAATCATTTAAAACTGTAAGCACAGGCTGGCTTATAAAACCACAAAACTAATGTTATCATGTTAAATGTATCCTCATTTGTCGCTATAAAACACAAAACCTGCATATATGCAGTTAAAAACACCTTAACCATGCCATTTGTGGCTATGAAACACAAAAACCATGCAATATATGAGTTAAAAACCCTTAACCAATGCCATTTGAAGTATATAAACACAAAACCTGCAATACTATGCAGTAAAAACCAACCATCATTGTTTAGAAACACAAAATACAACAATATAATCATGTTAAACATTTAAGCCACATGTTTTAAACTAAACATGCAATAGTATGCTGTTATAAACCTGTAACCGTGCTCTGCTGTGGGTTATGGACCAAACTCCAGTAGCATGGGACACCTTGCCATGTCAGTTCTTATGGATACGACAAAATCAATTGCAATAGTATGCATGTTAAACCCTGTAAGCCATGTCAGTGTGTGCTTATGGAAACTGAAAACACTGCAATAGTATGCATGTTAAACCCCTGTAAGCCATGTCAGTGTTGGCTTATGGAAACGTGAAAACACTGCAATAGTATGCATGTTAAACACCCTGTAAGCCATGTCACTGTTGGCTTATGGAAACGTGAAAACACTGCAATAGTATGCATGTTAAACCCTGTAAGCCATGTCATGTTGGCTTATGGAAACGTGAAAACACTGCAATAGTATGCATGTTAAACACCCTGTAAGCCATGTCATGTGTGGCTTATGGAAACGTGAAAACACTGCAATAGTATGCATGTTAAACCCTGTAAGCCATGTCACTTGTTGGCCTTATTTGGGGAAAACGTGAAAACACTGCATATATGCATGTTAAAACCCTGTAAGCCATGCAGTGTGCTTATGAAACAAAACACTGCAATAGTATGCATGTTAAAAACCGTAGCCATGCCAGGTTGGCTTATGGAAACACGAAACACTGCAATAGTATGCATGTTAAAAACCGTAAGCCATGCCAGTGTTGGCTTATGGAAACACGAAAACACTGCAATAGTAGCATGTAAAACCCGTAAGCATGCCAGTGTTGGTATGAAACCGAAACACTGCAATAGTATGCATGTTAAAAACCCTGTAACCTGCAGTGTGTGGGTTATGGAAACACGAAAACACTGCAATAGTATCATGTTAAAAACCCTGTAACCATGCCAGTGTGTGGTTAGGAAACACGAAAACATGCAATAGTATGCATGTAAACACTGTAAGCCTGCCAGTGTGTGGTTAGGAAACACGAAACACTGCAATAGTATGCATGTTAAACCCGTAAGCCGTGCAGTGTTGGTAGGAAACACGAAAACATCAATAGTACATTAAACCTGTAACCTGTCAGTGTTGGCTTATGAAACGAAAACACTGCAATAGTATGCATGTTAACTCCTGTAAGCCATGTCATGTGTGGCTTATGGAAACGGAAAACCTGCAATAGTATGCTGTTAAACTCCTGTAAGCCATGTCGTGTGTGGCTTATGGAAACTGAAACACTGCAATATATGCATGTTAAACGTCCTGTAAGCCATGTCAGTGTGTGGCTTATGGAAACGAAACACTGCAATAGTATGCAGTTAAAGTCCTGTAAGCCAGTCAGTGTGTGGCTTATGGAAACGTGAAAACACTCAATAGTATGCATGTTAAAACCCTGTAAGCCATGTCAGTGTTGGCTTATGAAACGTGAAAACACTTCAATAGTATGCATGTTAAAACCCTGTAAGCCATGCAGTGTCTGGCTTATGGAAACGTGAAAACACTTCAATAGTATGCAGTTAAAAACCTGTAAGCCATGCCAGTGTCTGGCTTATGAAACGTGAAAACACTCAATAGTAGCATGTTAAACCCGTAAGCCATGCAGTGTTGGCTTATGGAAACGTGAAAACACTGCAATAGTATGCATGTTAAAACCCGTAAGCCATGCATGTCTGGCTTATGGAAACGTGAAAACACTGCAATAGTATGCATGTTAAAACCCTGTAAGCCATGCCAGTGTTGCTTATGGAAACGAAAACACTGCAATAGTATGCATGTTAAAACCTGTAAGCCATGCCAGGTTGGCTTATGGAAACACGAAAACACTGCAATAGTATGCATGTTAAAAACCCTGTAAGCCATGCCAGTGTGTGGCTTATGGAAACACGAAAACACTGCAATAGTATGCATGTTAAAAACCCTGTAAGCCATGCCAGTGTCTGGCTTATGGAAACACGAAAACACTGCAATAGTATGCATGTTAAAAACCCTGTAAGCCATGCCAGTGTCTGGCTTATGGAAACACGAAAACACTGCAATAGTATGCATGTTAAAAACCCTGTAAGCCATGCCAGTGTGTGGCTTATGGAAACACGAAAACACTGCAATAGTATGCATGTTAAAAACCCTGTAAGCCATGCCAGTGTGTGGGTTATGGAAACACGAAAACACTGCAATAGTATGCATGTTAAAAACCCTGTAAGCCATGCCAGTGTGTGGGTTATGGAAACACGAAAACACTGCAATAGTATGCATGTTAAAAACCCTGTAAGCCATGCCAGTGTGTGGGTTAGGAAACACGAAAACACTGCAATAGTATGCATGTTAAACATCCTGTAAGCCGTGCCAGTGTGTGGGTTAGGAAACACGAAAACACTGCAATAGTATGCATGTTAAAGACCCTGTAAGCCGTGTCAGTGTGTGGCTTATGGAAACACGAAAACACTCAAATAGTATGCATGTTAAACGTCCTGTAAGCCATGTCAGTGTGTGGCTTATGGAAACGTGAAAACACTGCAATAGTATGCATGTTAAACGTCCTGTAAGCCATGTCAGTGTGTGGCTTATGGAAACGTGAAAACACTGCAATAGTATGCATGTTAAACACCCTGTAAGCCGTGTCAGTGTGTGGCTTATGGAAACACGAAAACACTCAAATAGTATGCATGTTAAACGTCCTGTAAGCCATGTCAGTGTGTGGCTTATGGAAACGTGAAAACACTGCAATAGTATGCATGTTAAACGTCCTGTAAGCCATGTCAGTGTGTGGCTTATGGAAACGTGAAAACACTGCAATAGTATGCATGTTAAACGTCCTGTAAGCAATGTCAGTGTGTGGCTTATGGAAACGTGAAAACACTGCAATAGTATGCATGTTAAAAACCCTGTAAGCCATGCCAGTGTGTGGCTTATGGAAACACGAAAACACTGCAATAGTATGCATGTTAAAAACCCTGTAAGCCATGCCAGTGTCTGGCTTATGGAAACACGAAAACACTGCAATAGTATGCATGTTAAAAACCCTGTAAGCCATGCCAGTGTCTGGCTTATGGAAACACGAAAACACTGCAATAGTATGCATGTTAAAAACCCTGTAAGCCATGCCAGTGTCTGGCTTATGGAAACACGAAAACACTGCAATAGTATGCATGTTAAAAACCCTGTAAGCCATGCCAGTGTCTGGCTTATGGAAACACGAAAACACTGCAATAGTATGCATGTTAAAAACCCTGTAAGCCATGCCAGTGTCTGGCTTAGGGAAACACGAAAACACTGCAATAGTATGCATGTTAAAAACCCTGTAAGCCATGCCAGTGTCTGGCTTATTGAAACACGAAAACACTGCAATAGTATGCATGTTAAAAACCCTGTAAGCCATGCCAGTGTGTGGCTTATTGAAACACGAAAACACTGCAATAGTATGCATGTTAAACACCCTGTAAGCCATGCCAGTGTGTGGCTTATGGAAACACGAAATCACTGCAATAGTATGCATGTTAAACACCCTGTAAGCCATGTCAGTGTGTGGGTTAGGAAACATGAAAACACTGCAATAGTATGCATGTTAAACACCCTGTAAGCCGTGTCAGTGTCTGGCTTATGGAAACACGAAAACATGGCAATAGTATGCATATTAAAAACCATGTAAGCCATGTCAGTGTCTGGCTTATGGAAACACGAAAACACTGCAATAGTATGCATGTTAAAACTCCTGTAAGCCATGCCAGTGTGTGGCTTATGGAAACACGAAAACTCTGCAATAGTATGCATGTTAAAACTCCTGTAAGACATGCCAGTGTGTGGCTTATGGAAACACGAAAACACTGCAATAGTATGCATGTTAAAAGTCCTGTAAGCCATGCCAGTGTGTGGCTTATGGAAACACGAAAACACTGCAATACTGAATAGTATGCATGTTAAAAGTCCTGTAAGCCATGCCAGTGTGTGGCTTATGGAAACACGAAAACACTGCAATAGTATGCATGTTAAAAGTCCTGTAAGCCATGCCAGTGTGTGGCTTATGGAAACGTGAAAACACTGCAATAGTATGCATGTTAAAAGTCCTGTAAGCCATGTCAGTGTGTGGCTTATGGAAACGTGAAAACACTGCAATAGTATGCATGTTAAAAGTCCTGTAAGCCATGCCAGTGTGTGGCTTATGGAAACACGAAAACACTGCAATACTGAATAGTATGCATGTTAAAATTCCTGTAAGCCATGCCAGTGTGTGGCTTATGGAAACACGAAAACACTGCAATAGTATGCATGTTAAAAGTCCTGTAAGCCATGCCAGTGTGTGGCTTATGGAAACGTGAAAACACTGCAATAGTATGCATGTTAAAAGTCCTGTAAGCCATGTCAGTGTGTGGCTTATGGAAACGTGAAAACACTGCAATAGTATGCATGTTAAAAGTCCTGTAAGCCATGTCAGTGTGTGGCTTATGGAAACGTGAAAACACTGCAATAGTATGCATGTTAAAAGTCCTGTAAGCCATGTCAGTGTGTGGCTTATGGAAACGTGAAAACACTGCAATAGTATGCATGTTAAAAGTCCTGTAAGCCATGTCAGTGTGTGGCTTATGGAAACGTGAAAACACTGCAATAGTATGCATGTTAAAAGTCCTGTAAGCCATGTCAGTGTGTGGCTTATGGAAACGTGAAAACACTGCAATAGTATGCATGTTAAAATCCTGTAAGCCATGTCAGTGTGTGGCTTATGGAAACGTGAAAACACTGCAATAGTATGCATGTTAAAAGTCCTGTAAGCCATGTCAGTGTGTGGTTTATGGAAACATGAAAACACCAACCATGCGTACCAATCAGAAAAGAAAACGTTTAAACATTAACAGACATATAAACAACTTATCTTTAGTTCAGAAGATGACCATGGTTGTTGGTGAAGGCTCAACCATCATCTGCAGGAGCGCGTCTCATCTGAAACAGAAAGAAAAAGCCGTTATATCCGAAACACACACACATTCACACGCACACCCTGCCCAAGGAAAACTACCAAAACTTGAACAGTAACCTGGAAAACTACCAAAACTTGAACAGTAAGTTAGAAAACTACCAAAACTTGAACAGTAACCTGGAGAATTACCAAAACTTGAACAGTAACCTAGAAAACTACCAAAACTTGAACAGTAAGTTAGAAAACTACCAAAACTTGAACAGTAACATAGAAAACTACCAAAACTTGAACAGTAAGTTGGAAAACTACCAAAACTTGAACAGTAACCTGGAGAACTACCAAAACTTGAACAGTAAGTTGGAAAACTACCAAAACTTGAACAGTAAGTTGGAAAACTACCAAAACTTGAACAGTAAGTTGGAAAACTACCAAAACTTGAACAGTAAGTTAGAAAACTACCAAAACTTGAACAGTAACCTAGAGAATTACCAAAACTTGAACAGTAAGTTAGAAAACTACCAAAACTTGAACAGTAAGTTAGAAAAACTACCAAAACTTGAACAGTAACCTGGAGAATTACCAAAACTTGAACAGTAACCTGGAGAATTACCAAAACTTGAACAGTAACCTGGAGAATTACCAAAACTTGAACAGTAAGTTAGAAAACTACCAAAACTTGAACAGTAAGTTAGAAAACTACCAAAACTTGAACAGTAAGTTAGAAAACTACCAAAACTTGAACAGTAACCTGGAGAATTACCAAAACTTGAACAGTAACCTGGAAAACTACCAAAACTTGAACAGTAAGTTAGAAAACTACCAAAACTTGAACAGTAACCTGGAGAACTACCAAAACTTGAACAGTAACCTAGAAAACTACCAAAACTTGAACAGTAAGTTAGAAAACTACCAAAACTTGAACATTAAGTTAGAAAACTACCAAAATTTGAACAGTAAGTTAGAAAACTACCAAAACTTGAACAGTAACCTAGAAAACTACCAAAACTTTAGAAAACTACCAAAATATGAACAGTAACCTAGAAAACTACCAAAACTTGAACAGTAACATAGAAAACTACCAAAACTTGAACAGTAACATAGAAAACTACCAAAACTTGAATAGTAACCTAGAAAACTACCAAAACTTGAACAGTAACATAGAAAACTACCAAAACTTGGAACAGTAAGTTGGAAAACTACCAAAACTTGAACAGTAACCTGCAAAACTACCAAAACTTGAACAGTAAGTTGGAAAACTACCAAAACTTGAACAGTAAGTTGGAAAACTACCAAAACTTAAAACAGTAAGTTGGAAAACTACCAAAACTTGAACAGTAACCTAGAGAATTACCAAAACTTGAACAGTAAGTTAGAAAACTACCAAAACTTGAACAGTAACCTGGAGAATTACCAAAACTTGAACAGTAAGTTAGAAAACTACCAAAACTTGAACAGTAAGTTAGAAAACTACCAAAACTTGAACAGTAAGTTAGAAAACTACCAAAACATGAACAGTAACCTGGAAAACTACCAAAACTTGAACAGTAACCTAGAAAACTACCAAAACTTGAACAGTAAGTTAGAAAACTACCAAAACTTGAACAGTAACCTGGAGAACTACCAAAACTTGAACAGTAAGTTAGAAAACTACCAAAACTTGAACAGTAAATTAGAAAACTACCAAAACTTGAACAGTAACCTAGAAAACTACCAAAACTTGAACAGTAAGTTAGAAAACTACCAAAAACTTGAACAGTAACCTAGAAAACTACCAAAACTTGAACAGTAAGTTGGAAAACTACCAAAACTTGAACAGTAAGTTAGAAAACTACCAAAACTTGAACAGTAAGTTGGAAAACTACCAAAACTTGAACAGTAAGTTAAAACAGTAACCTGGAGAACTACCAAAACTTGAACAGTAAGTTAGAAAACTACCAAAACTTGAACAGTAACCTGGAGAATTACCAAAACTTGAACAGTAAGTTAGAAAACTACCAAAACTTGAACAGTAACCTGGAGAATTACCAAAACTTGAACAGTAAGTTGGAAAACTACCAAAACTTGAACAGTAAGTTGGAAAACTACCAAAACTTGAACAGTAACCTGGAGAACTACCAAAACTTGAACAGTAAGTTAAGAAAACTACCAAAACTTGAACAGTAACCTAGAAAACTACCAAAACTTGAACAGTAAGTTAGAAAACTACCAAAACTTGAACAGTAAGTTGGAAAACTACCAAAACTTGAACAGTAACCTGGAGAATTACCAAAACTTGAACAGTAAGTTAGAAAACTACCAAAAACTTGAACAGTAAGTTGGAAAACTACCAAAACTTGAACAGTAACCTGGAGAACTACCAAAACTTGAACAGTAAGTTAGAAAATTACCAAAACTTGAACAGTAAGTTAGAAAATTACCAAAACTTGAATAGTGACCTGGAGAATTACCAAAATTTGAACAGTAAGTTAGAAAATTACCAAAACTTGAACAGTAAGTTAGAAAACTACCAAAACTTGAACAGTAACCTAGAAAACTACCAAAACTTGAACAATAAGTTAGAAAACTACCAAAACTTGAACAGTAACTTGGAAAACTACCAAAACTTGAACAATAACCTAGAAAACTACCAAAACTTGAACAGTAACCTGGAGAACAAGAGTGACATGGAGAACAGCAAACTGGAGAAGAGTAAACTAGAGAACAAAAGTAACCTGGAGAACAGCAGTAAAGAGAAGAATAACATCGTTATTGTTATTTTTCTGTTTAAAGACCAGCTAACTACGTAGTCATATTAAGGCTATCATCATCATCATCATCAGGTGCCCTGCCGCATGGTGTTGGCGACCATGGACTTCCAACCATCTCTATCTCTCGTTGCACCCAGCATCTCCCCCACCCTCTTCATCCTCAGCCACCCTGCAAGGCTATAACTGTTTCAAAACATACACAATGTTTCAAACAGGTAAAAAAGAAAAAGAAAATTAAGTACACATTCCAAACATTTGTGCACATAATCTAAGGAGATGACTCTAGCACTAAAGCATATACACACAAAAACAGGCCTAAATTACCTAAAATTGCTTCCCTACATCTCATTTCCCTGATTCAAAAATGCACTTAATAATACATGTACCCAATTATCAATCCTAAGAGAAAGTATGAAGACTTTTCTCGAATACACACAGGTGAATAGACCAGCAAGGCAAAAATGATAGGAAGAAATGACAAAAAGCAAAAAAGCAAGGCAGAAACAAAGAGAATTACAGAAAAGAGGAAATTTCTAGCACAGAATTTCCAGAGGGTGGGGATACTTTATACTGAAAGAGCACCCAGCGTTCCCACCAGAGGAGGAGAACAACAGTAACTTAGAGAACAGTAAGATGGAGAACAACAGTAATGAGAACAGTAATGTGAAGAACAGTAACCTAGAGAGCAACAGACTTTGGATAATGGTAACCTGAAGAACAACAGTAACTTAGAGAACAACAGTAGCATAGAAAACAACAGTAACTTTAAGTACAACGGTAACTGTGAAATCAAACAGGTAAGCTAATGAATGATGACTATGAATTGAAGAAAAAACTTTTTTTTTTCATGAATGAGTACTGATGAACCCTGAACTTTCCTGTTTCAACCTTTGTCAAGTGAACAATTTTGCCTTCTTTGTTTTTTTTTGTTTTTTTTTCCCTTCAGTGCTGTTGTTGTTATTTTTGTTTCTTTGTTTTTTAAGGAGAAGAGGTGGTCCATCAAATTGTTCCCACATGAATTGTGAGTCACTGTTTAATGTTAGCTGTGCTTGAAGCTAGACCACCTCTCTGCTTTATGTTTTTATGTCTGTTTTCCAGTTTTTGTAATAAGGAGACTTCCTTGCTCTTCATTTTTTTCCGTTTTGATTCTTGTCTAATTTCTTGTCTAAGAACTCCTTGTTGCCTTTTTCTTTCTATTTTAGGTTCATACTATCTGTATCATGGAAAATGTCTTTTTCCTTTTCTCTCTTTCTGGATTTTGTCTCGCATATCATTTTATAACTTAAGTAAAGTTCCTTGTACTTTTTCAAAATGCAGACTCATCAGGAGAAGAATCAGTGCATTTGTGCACATGTGCACCAAACTACACACACACACACACACACGCACACACACACACACACACACACATATATATATATATATACACACACACACTCATGCCCATCTCCACATAAACACAGCCCCCCCCCCCATACCCCCTCTCCCCAACGTCCCATGCCCAGCAGAGTGAGAAACCATACATTACAAGATTTGAAAAAAAAAAAGTAAGAATACAAGACCACACATATGATGTCAAAGGAAAAAAAAGCAAGCACAAACACAAATAACTCACACACACACCATATGCACACACAAATATTACATGCCCCTTAAAAAACAAAAACAATTGCACATACAGAAACCACATACACACAGTAAAAAAAAATTCAAATAGAAAATGACATGGGAAGAACGGCAAGGAAAAAAATTCATCTCACACTAACACAGGCTGAGAGCAAAGTGCTGCACA
>JAPXFY010004028.1:12500-19409 GCA_030674185.1 Monoplex corrugatus | reverse complement strand
CTTCTTTTCATAATTAATAATGATTTCTGTACATATTCCCTCTTTCGTTTCTTTTCGTCTTTCTTCTTCGTTGTGGCAGTGATTGTACATAGCCTTTCTTCCTTTCCGTTTCTTTCAATAATAATAATGAGTAATAATGATTTCTTTATACATTCGCTCTTTCCCTTTCTTTCAATAGTAATAACGAGTAATCATGATTTCTGTATACATTCTCTTTTTCATTTCTTTTCGTCTTTTCTTTCTTTGTGGTGGCAGTGGTTGTGGTGGTGGTGGTGGTGGTGGTGGTGGAAATAATTTCTTGACAGTGCTGCTCGTTGTTGTCGCTTTTCAAATTCGTTTAAGTAAACATTCAGTGACAGTCTGCTACAGACAATGTAATCATAAAAATAATTAATTGTACCGCTGTGAAGATCAAACGTTTCTATAAATAGATAGCACGTACTGACAGTATTTTATGTCTTCCACGCTTGAGGTGACATCCACTCATGCAGGCATGCACGCACAGACATACACAGACATAGGCATAGACAGAGACACAGACACACAGACGCACAGACACAGACACAGACACAGACACACAGACACACAGACACAGACACACAGACACAGACACACAGACACACAAGCACTCAAACACACACACACACACACAGACGTACACACAGACGTACACACACACAAACACACGCGCGCACGCACGCACACACGCCGCACGCACGCACGCACGCACACCACGCTCACTCACAGTGACATAAATACTTACGCAGTTGCGCCCACGCGCGCACACTTACATACACACACACACACACACACACACACACACACACACACACACACACACACACACACACACACACTCACACACACACACACACACACACACACACACACACACACACACACACACACACACACAAACACACACGTGTTACCCCATAAGCCATAACAGTCAGACACTATTATTTGTCAAACAGACATACTGTACAATAACATGTTACGAAAATGGTTTTGTTTAATTGCCATTCAAACAGACAAACAAACCAACAAACAAACAAAGCGATCAGAACATAAAAATGTCTACATGTATTTCTGAAATCAAAAGAAAAATACTAACACATCCAGATTATGTTGCTATGATCAAATTACAAGCAAATACCGTTTGGAATCAAAGCTGATGGAGATTTATATTCAAACATTTGCCTACAGTTTAACTGATAATCGTACATATTTCAGGATCGATTCTAGATGCATTAACATTCCAAGTGAGTGTAGAAAATGTACACTATATGGTGTTTTGGAAAAAAGATTTTCGGTTCCTGTCTAGCTGCATGGATGTAAAGAAACACGCCAGAAACTGAAGAAAAGAAACCCCTCATACCAGGAATACATCTATCTGTCTCTGTCTCTGTCTCTGTCTCTGTCTCTGTCTCTGTCTCTCTATCTATATATATATATATATATCTATCTCTCTCTGTCTTTCTGTCTGTCTGTCTCTGTCTGTCTGTCTGTCTCTCTCTCTCTATATATATATCTATCTATCTATCTCTCACTCACTCACTCACTCACTCTCTCTGGATCTGTCTGTGTGTGTGTCTTTCTCTGTCTCTCTGTCTCTCTCTGTTTCTCTCTCTCTTTGTGTCTCTCTGTCTCTCTCTCTGTCTGTGTCTCTATGTCTCTGTTTTTTTTTCTCTCTCTCTTTCTCTGTTTCTCTCTGTCTCTCTCTCTTTCACTTTCTCTCTCCCTCCCCCTTCCCCTCTATCTCCTTGTGTGCGTGCGCACGCGCGCGCATGTATGCATGTGTTTGATATGCAGTAGTAGCAGCAGTAGCAGCAGTAGCAGCAGTAGCAGCAGCAGCAGCAGCAGTAGCAGCAGCAGCAGTAGCAGCAGCACAGTAGCGGCAATAGCAGCAGCAGCAGTAGCAGCAGCAGCAGCAGCAGCAGCAGCAGGAGTAGTAGCAGAGGTAATAGCAGCAGCAGTAGTAGTAACAGCAGCATCACTAGCAGCAGCAGTAGTAGCAGCAGTAGCAGCAGTAGCAGCAGCAACAGGAGTAGTAGTAGTAGTAGTAGTAGTAGCAGCAGCAGCAGTATCGGCAATTGTAAAGATGTAACACTAAAACTTTCTTTCTACCTTTAGCCTTGTTCAGCCAACTCTGAAAACCACCTGTTGCCAAATTGGTTTGAATTACATTTTGTCTCCAATTCTATATTAATATTAATCTCGTTTTTATATCTTCTCATCGTCTAAATTTGCAATTTGAATAAACTAATTTTTTTTTTAAAAGATTGTGTTTTGTTTTCACTCGTGATTATGTGACTGTTTTAAAACTAATCGTCAGGCTGACTTATATTCGCATGTCTTTGAGAAATGGATGCCCCAGCTGTTGCATGTGGTTGTGCATAGTGAAAGAAAAAAGCTGTGCTGTGAACCATTTGTAGGCAGAGAGTCACAATGCATTACGTGACTAAAATGATAATAGTAATAATAACAATAATGATAATAATAATAACAATAACAAAACAACAATAATAAATAATAATATAATAATAATAATAATAATAATAATGATAATAATAATAATAAATAATAATAATATAATAATAATAATAATAATAATAATAATAATAATAATAATTAATAATAATAATAATAATAATAATAATAATAATATATGACAAACCATCGATTCAGATGGTAGCATTAACATTCCATCAGGTATACAGTGCATACTCATGGTCTGGTCACAATTATACTTAGAAAGTAATATTCATATTCACATTCATATTCATATTCACATTCATACTCATATTGATATTCATATTTATATTCATATTCAGATTCAGATTCAGATTCAGATTCAGATTTAGATTCATATTCATATTTATATTCATATTCGTATTCGTATTCATTCTCCCTGGATTAAAGGTTGGAGAAAAAATGATAAACAACATTCGATACGCAGATGACACCGTGCTAATACTTTTTTGAAGAAAATGAAAGGGACCTACAAAACCTTGTGAATATACTAGATACAGAAAGCAAAGGTAAGGGGTTGGAACTACACAGCAAGAAGACTGAAGTCATGGTGATCAGTAAAAAACATGAAATCCCCTCATGCAAAATAATAGCAAACGGCACAACCTTTAGACAGGTTGATATGTTTAAATATCTGGGAACGATCATTTCACCAGACGGCAGATGTACATCAGAAACAGCCAGCAGAATCGGCCAAGCCAAAACAACATTGAAGAAGATGGAAAGCATTCTTACCAACAAATGCCTAACAATTAACATCACGAAAAGAGTTCTTGAATGTTAGATAGAACCGATAATGTTATACGGTTGTGAGACGTGAACAGTCAACACGCAAATCCAAAACAAGATTGAGGCAGCCACAATGTGGTTTCTAAGAAGAATGTTGAGAGTTCCATGGACAGCAAAGAAAGCAAACCAGACCGTCTTGATGAAGATAGACACAATAAGATCATTGATAAGGACAGTTAAGGAAAGACAAGCAACTTGTATAGGCTATTTTATGAGGAAAGGGGAATTAGAGCACCTGGTCACAACAGGAAAACTGGAGCACCAGGTAGACCCAGGGAGAAAATATTGGACGGACTTGCAGGGTGGCTGAGGACAGACAGAGTGGAAGATGTACTTGCAGCGACAAAGGATAGATGCATATGGAGGGCCATGATCGCCAATGCCATGCGGCAGGGCACATGATGATTCACATTCACATTCATATTCATATTCATATTCATATTCATATTCATATTCATATTCATATTCATATTCACATTCATATTCATATTCATATTCGTATTCATATTCGTGTTCGTATTTGTATTTGTATTTGTATTTGTATTTATATTCATATTCGTATTCACATTCATGTTCGTATTCACATTCACATTCGTACTCATATTCACATTCACATAGATATTTGTATTCATATTCACATTCATATTCACATTCATATTCGTATTCACATTCATATTTATGTTTATTTCTTTTGTCACAGTGGATTTACCATGTGAAATTCAAGCCGCTCTCCCATTTGAGAGCACGTTGCCACAGTGCAGCGCCACCCCCTTTTTTTTTCTTTGGACCAGGACTTCACAAAGGTAAGAAGGCTAACTGGCCTTCAAGGACAGGGACCTAGCAAATGGACCAAAAATAAAGCCAAAAGTAATAAAATCTAACAGTCACAGTCCAAGGTTGTGTTGTGGATTAGTTCAACGTATGGACGACTGGAAGGCTGTAGGTTCACCACACAGTAATTCAGCTCAGTGATCCCTAAAAGTATAATCCCTACAAGTATGATCCCTACAAGTATGATCCCTAAAAGTATTAACAGGGAGAAGAGTGACTGAATGGTTCAGACGTTCGCCACCAATAACTAAACTCGAGGTTCCAGGATTTGCTCCCTGAAGAGGCCTCGACTTTTCTGCTCAGTTTGACCGGAAAATCGTACTGAATGTCGAGTCTTTTGAAAGGGCACGAAAAACGAGCCTTACACGTGTGCCTTCTGGGCTGCTCACGCTAAAGATCCCACGGCAGTTGAAAATCGTGAATAGGAGGGCATTCGCCGGGCTGTCCTGCCATGATGTGTTGGTGAGATACGTCATTTCCTAAAGGTCATTTCCCAAGTTCATTTACCAGGTCCATCCCCTTGAAGGCCAATTAGCCTTCTTGCCTTTCTGAAGTCTTGGTAAAAAATGTTCAAAATGGTGGCACTGCACTGCGGCGACACGCTCTCAATGGGAAAAACAGCTCGAGTTTGACATGGTAAACCCATTAAGACATTGTAAGTCTAGTGCATCCCACATGAAGACCAACCTTTGAGGTCGGTCTTGTATCCAACATAAAGAATCACCCTCAGGATTAGTCTTGTATCCCACATGAAGACTCACCCTCGGGACTGGTCTTGTATCCCACCTCTGGGATTTAGTCTTGCATCGCACACGAAGACTCGCACCAGGATTAGTCTTGTATCCCACATAAAGACCCACCTACGGGATTGGTCTTGTATCCCACAAGAAGACCTACACCAGGATTAGTCCTGTATCCCAAATGAAGACTTACATTAGGATTGGTCTTGTATCTCACATGAAGACCCACACTTGGATTGGTCTTATTTCCACATGAAGACCCACCCACAGGATTGGTCTTGTGTCCCACATGAAGACTTACACTAGGATTGGTCTTGTGTCCCACATAAAGGCCCACACTAGGATTGGTCTTGTGTCCCACATGAAGACTTACATTAGGATTGGTCTTGTATCCCACTTAAAGGCCCACACTAGGGTTGGTCTTTTATCCCACATAAAGACCCACCCACGGGATTGGTCTTGTGTCCCACGTGAAGACATACACTAGGATTGGTCTTGTGTCCCACGTGAAGACCTACCTATGGGACTGGTCGTGTGTCCCACGTGAAGACTTACATTAGGATTGATCTTATATCCCACATGAAGACCTACCTATGGAATTGGTCTTGTATCCCATACGAAGACTTACACTAGGATTGATCTTGTATTCCACCTGAAGACCATTCCACAGGACTGGTCTTGTATCTCATATGGAAATCCACACCAGGATTGGTATTGTATTCCACACGAGGACCACGCCTGGTGAAGAGAACCAGCACATTTATACACCTGTCCAATAATAATAATAATAATAATAATAATTACAATATTAATATAGCGCAAAATCTTGATAAAATCAAATCTAAGCGCTGAAACAGACACACACGCACGCAGGCACACACACGCACGCAGGCACACACACACACACACACACACACACACACACACACACATACACACATACACACACACACACACACACACACACACACACACACACACACACACACACACACACACACACACGCATGGCTATAAATAGGGAGAAAGAATAAAAGCAATGGAAAATTATAGAGAGCATATTATATACAATTATATATTACAATTTGATTCCCCTCCGAGTGGAGACAGGCTGCAGAGGGGGTTGACTGAGGTGAGGGTTTTATGCAGAGGAGAAAAGGTGAGTTTTGAGAGCGGACTTGAAGGAGACAAAAGTAGGTTGCTGACGGACTGAGAGAGGAAGTTTGTTCTAGGAGAGTGGACCAGAAACAGAGAAGGCTCGTGGACCATAGGTATTGAGCTTAGTGCGTGGAAAGCGAAAAGTCAGAGGATCGGAGGCAGAGCGGAGGGTACGTGAGGGAACATAGATCTCAAGTAGGCTTGGCAGATAATCGGGGGCTGCATTATTGAGACTTTTTGTATCACATGGTGTCTAGTTTGTACTGTATGCGCTTTGATACAGGGAGCCAGTGAAGTTGTGCCAGGAGAGGAGATATGTGGTCAGCTTTTTTCTTTTTTAGTACAAGACGTGCAGCATTGTTTTGAATGCGCTGTGGATGTGAATGGTGGAGTCAGGAAGACCAGACAGGAATGAATTGCAATAGTCAATGCGAGACATTGTGAAGGAGAGAACGAGTTTTGCAGTTGTTTCCACAGAGAGATACTTCCTGATCAGGCTTAAACGATGGAGGTGATAGTAGCAAGATTTGGCAGATTGAGAAACAAAGTTGTTTGTGGAGAGGTAGAGTCAATGCAGACACCAAGGTTTTTAGCTGAATCAGAAATTGGGACTGATGTGTTACATAATGGGAGAGAAAGAGGAGGCAGCTGAGAAAGTTTCTGACGGGTGCCAATGAGGATAGCTTCTGTCTTGTCGTCGTTAAGCTGAAGTTTATTGTATGTCATCCAATTCTTAATGTCCGAGTAACACTCAGTGGTGCGAGTCAACAGGCGCTGTATATTGTCAGGTGAGTCATTGTCTTGAAGTTGGGTGTCATCAGCATAGAAGTGGTGTTTTATAGAGTGGGAGTTGATGATG